>VZUI01052873.1:0-121397 GCA_013401135.1 Cettia cetti
CGCCGCGGCTTCCCGCAGCCCGGCTCTGCCCGCCGCCGCCGGGCGCTCCGCGGCGAGCCCGGCTCCTCCGGCCCCGGCGGGCTCGCGGTCCCGGGCCCGTCCCCGCTCGGCTCCTCCTCGTCGCGCTCCTGCCCCGCGTCCTCGGCGCCGCTCTCCGCCGGGGCGTGCGCATCTAGGTGAGATCGCGGGGCTCGTCAGGGGACAGCGCACCCTCCTCCCGTTCCCCCTCCGAACCCCGCGCTTCTGCTCCGACATCCCTCCCTCCCTCCCCCCAACGTAAGGGCAATCATTAAAAATACAATAAAGGGGAGAAAAATTCCGCCCGTCGTGCGAGACCCCCACCCCCTTGGCGTCCCCCACTGTGCCACCGCATCCGCGGCGGGGAGGGGGGAGCCGTCGATATGGATTTCTTACCAATTAAAAAAGAAGTTATTAAAGTCCCCTTCTGAAGCGAAATAAATCCCCTCCCCCCCGCTCCCCCCCATCCCTGCGCTAATGGAGTTTCAGATTTGCGAGGGCCAGATCGATAGATGTCATCTATTAAAGGTAAGTTTTAATCGAACAATATTAGGATCAGGCCGGGGGAAGGAGGTTTGAAGTGGGCACCTGCAAGCTGCGGGCAGGAGATAGGCGGGAGTCGGTAATAGGATATCGATCACCGGGAGCTAAGGCATCCTCCGGTGGGGACGGGCTGAGCAATTACCCAGCCGGCCGTCCCGCGGGCCGGGGCATCCGACCGCTGCCGCCCCGGGGAAAGAAGCGCCGGGGGCCGCCCTTGCTGAGGGAAAGAAACCCGTGCGGTGCCTCGGTGAGAGCCGCGGCCCGTCCGGCGCCGGGATGGGGCGGCGGCGCGCCCCGATGTGCGCCCTCCTGCACGGGCGGCGGAGGATGCTCCGCACGCTGGGAGCCGGGCGCGGCACAGGGATATCGAGAACTTTGCCCTTTTGCATCATCAAGACTTAAAATCCAGTTCCAGCCCCCCCTTCCCTGGCTCCTGCGGGACTCCGCGCGGGGGGCGCGTCCCGCCGGGAGAGGGTCCCCGTGTGCCGGCGCCTCCACCTGCGCGCCCCGCCAGCGCCGGCCGGAGAAACTCGAGCGCGTTCCTACCATGTGCCTCTAGTTTATTCCTCCCGCTGCCGGGAGCAGCAGCGTCCTTTCCTACTTCAACTCTTCCCAAACTTTTCTCCCGCTCGCCCGAGCGCGGGGCGCTGCCCCAGCTCCCCGAGGCCGGTTCGCGTCTTCTGCTGAATTTCTGGGGATCCAGGATGTCTAAGATGGAGAAGGAGATTTTATGATGGATGGGGGCCGCCTTGGCCCCGCGGTCCGGGCATTCCGGCATCCCACCCCACCCTCCGCGCTTCCCGGAGACCTGCTGGCTCCCGGCGCGGAGCCGGCGGAGCGCAGCGCCGGGCGCGGAGCCGGGCCGCTCCCGAGCCGCACGCTCGGCGCTGGCGGCGCGGAGTGAGCGGCGGGGAGGAGGGTCGGCCGGGGAGGCGGAGGGGCCGGCGGCGGGGTGGGGGCAGAGGAGGGGGCAGCGCAGCCATTGGCACGCCGCCCCCGCGCCCCCTCCCCGCCGCGCTGCCTCCGCGGGGGCGCAGCGGGCGCCTCCCTCCATCCCAACCTCTCGGCGACGGGGCTTTCCCGTTACCTGCCCCGGGCAGGAGAGGTGGGCAGGGGGGCGGCCAGGAGCCCCCGCGCCTCCCGGAGCAGGGATGCGGCTGCAGCAGGCAGCCCGACGGCAGCTGGGGTCCCCCGGGCCCCGAGAGCCGCCGGCTGCACCTGTCCCCTCGCTCTCTGCTGAGCCACCTGCAGCTCTCCCGGTCAGCGCGGGTCCAGCGCGGCGAGCCGCGTGTTCAGAGGGACCCAGAGAGGAGGGATGGCTCCTGCATCCCTCTCCTGCTCTGGGCAGGATCCAAGCTCCCAGCGCTTCCTTTGCCAGCAGCCGCTGCTTGAGATGTGAAGCTACTGCCTGGTCCTCAGGGAGAAAAACACAGCTTTTCGTTTGGGAGCAGCTTGGGATGAGTGTAGTTCCAGCTCTGGGTCACACCTGCAACACTCCCTTGGTGCTCACACTGCTCTCAGCAGGCAGGGAAACTGAGGCCTGCCCAGGCTGGAGCAGCCCTCACCCACTGAGCAACCCCCTAACCAACCCTCCTTGTCTTGGGGGAAAACACTTTGGTGTCTGTTCACACCTGTAACTGGGACAGGGAAGGTGACAGCAGGCCCAGCTTCCCTACTCTGCACCAGCCCTGTGACCACTCCTAGCTGGTCCTGCTTACTGAAAACACACTTGCAGTGTATTTCTGCACACCTCTATCTGTTCAAGGGGATGCTTGTCCCTCCCCTTGGCATTTCAGCATTTGCTGGTACCACAAGTCATCAGATAGACTGAAGAAAGATAGATTGCCACCCTTCAGCCAGGGATGGCAGCCCTCAGTAGGAATCCACTACTCCACCTGCTTCTATCCCAGTGGAAAGATGCAGAGCACAGCCCTCCTTCTCCTCTTCATAGCTCTCAGCCTCAGCAGAATTTGGCTTACAAGTAATTCTTGGCATAGGCCTTAAGATAAGTTGATTATGAGTGAGGGGTATGCGATTTAAAGTAACTGTTACTGTTAATTATCCAGGAGCTCATTTGGCATGGGCCTCTGGGGTAGAATACCAGAAGAATGTAGAAGAGAAGGGAACTCAGACCTGAGGGGCTCACACCCACAAGCTACAGGTGGCTAAAGCTTGGTTTTGGGGATGTGTGAGGTGGTGAACTGGGGAAAAAAAAAAAAAAAAGCTGGTGCATGTGAGACTACAAATATTTCTGTTGGAGTTGTTGGGTCTGCAGGAGCTGAGAATGTAAATTGCAGCATTGAAATTAATCTGTGAGCTACAAGACATTTACAAATATCATCAGTTTCACATGTATATACACAACAACCTACAAACATACATGCATGTGGAAAGGCGCATACTCGCGGATTAGTTCCAGCACTCTGAAGTTGGTCCATTTCCCAGCTCAGGCATTAAAATTCAGCCCAAGTGCTGTCTTTAAATTGCTTTGATGCTAGGTGGGTTTCAACCCTGACCTGTCCTGACGGCAAGTGATGGCTGTAACAAGCTGTGGATCAATATTCATAGCGGGTGTCCTGGACTGATAACACTATCCAAGACAATGTTCACTATCGCTGCAGACAGCTGAGATATTGTGCCATTAGTAATGTTGTTTTAAATAACCTGATCCGTTTCTGAGTCTATTTAATGAATTTCACAGTTTAGATATTATCTTTAGGGAGAAGCCAGAGGCTATTCCAGGAGCAGCGATGCAAATCAATGCTGCTAAGGCTCCTCTGATTTCCTTAAAACAAAATGGACTATAATTCCACCACAGCTCCTTATCCATTCTGGGAGTCGTGCCGTGCTATTGATGGCATTAGCGACGAGAAGATATTTGGGAGAAAACAATACTATCTGTAAAGCTGGATTATAGCTGATAACATCTTATCTGCGATTGTAAAATTCTTTATATGATGAGTCAGTGGGGTTGTTTTGGGGTTTCTTTTATTTTTTTTTCTCGGTTGTCATATGAATCACGGAATGATTTGGGTTGGAAGAGACGATAAAAATCATCTAATTTCACTCCACTGCCACGGGTGGGGACGCCACCTCTTAGGGCAGGTTGCTCCAGCTCCAGGTGGCCCGGAGCGCTGGCGGGGCCGGGGCGGGCGCGCTTTCCCGGCGCTGTCCCCGCTTTCCCGGCGCAGTCCCCGCGCTTTCCCGGCGCTGTCCCCGCGCTTTCCCGGCGCTGTCCCCGCGCTTTGCCGGCGCTGTCCCGGCGCTGTCCCCGCGCTTTCCCGGCGCTGTCCCGGCGCTGTCCCGGCGCTTTCCCCGCGCTTTGCCGGCGCTGTCCCCGCGCTGTCCCCGCGCTGTCCCCGCGCTTTCCCGGCGCTGTCCCCGCTTTCCCGGCGCTGTCCCCGCTTTCCCGTGCGGCGGGGCGGGCCCGGGGCGGGGCGGGGGCCGGGACTGCAATTCCCGGCAGCGCCGGGCCCGGAGCGCGGCCATGGCGGGCTGCGGCTGGGCCCGGGCCGTGCGGGGGCTGCTGCTCGATGTCAGCGGCGTTCTCTACGACAGCGGCGCCGACGGCGGCGTCCCCATCGCGGGCTCTGCCGAGGCCGTGCGCAGGTGGGTGGGTGGGGGGCGGCCCGCGGAGGGAGAGCGGGGTCCGCAGGGCTCAGCGCGGCTTTGGGGCCGCGCCGCGCCGAGGGGCTCTGGCTCCAGCCCCCGCTGGGCCGTGCGAGTCCCAAAGCGGGAGCCTTTGGGGACAGCTCGGTGCTTTTGAGGGGTATTGAAGCGAAGGGAGCCCGCAGAGCCTGGGCTGATGGGGAGAGGAGTCTGGGGCAGGCACGGCCCGCGTGGTTCTGTGTTTGCTGTTGTCGCTGCACGTGTGGCAGCGATGCCTTAATGCGAGGCTCAGAACTACCCCCCTAGGCTGAATCCGAAAAATATGACAGCTAAAAGTTTCTCAAACTACATACTGCAGGTGCTGGCAGTATGTAGAAGATCTGGCACTATTCACTGGTAATCATTTTTAAAACATTACCCACGCTGGTGTTTTTAAAGTTGATTAACTTTGCTGTCAAATTAGCTGGAGCTTCTTGCAGGGAACTTGTAACCCAGAAATGGTGAATTTCTGTGCTGGAGTTAATGATTGCCCAGCTTGGAAGTGACTCAAAAGCAAAGTGTGGTCTTGGTGGGTCACTCCCAGTGCCCACAGGTAGGGAAATCCTTCACTTTTAGCTGGGTGACACTGTCCAGGTAACACGAGCAGAGTAACTTTAATTTAACTAACTTTAATTAATTAGGTTGACTTGCCAATGTGTCTGTATTGGCCCTACTTGACCAGAGGAGCAGGATGGGGCCAGGGCAGAGCAGTGGCCACTGGGATAACTTTGTTTAAAGACAGCTATTGATCGTGTGGCTGTAAATTTCTGGAAGAGCCTTTTGGCTCTCTGTGATGTTTCACTCACCCACGATGGAAAATCCAGGTCTGTTTCACCTGGCAAGTGCTGGATGGGGCTTGGAGCAACCTGGGAGAGTGGAAGGTATCCCTGCCCATTTTAGGGGATTGAAACTTTAGTGTTCCTTCCAGAGCAAACCATTCTGTGCTGCTGCATGTACTCCACTTGAAGTGTTTTAAATGTCTAAATTCTGAATCCCTGTGAAACACTGACAGCCCTTTTTGGTGAGCACCTCTGCAGCTTTTTGTCCTCTGGGGCCACTCAACACAGGCACACTCAGGACAAGTGCATTGTTGAGCAGGAAAATATTCAGGAAGAAATATCGAATTCAGTAAAATTAATCATACCAGCTCAGTTAAATACATGCCTAATGGTGGAACCACACTTGGTGGAAAGGCAGAACTGGAGAAGATCTCAATGAAGTGGTAATAACAGAACACTTTGCTGCTTGTTTTTTTGTTTTGTTTTGTTTTTTGTTTTTGTTTTTTTTTGTAATTATGTCTTTGTTCATATTTCTTCAAACACATGTAGGACGCACAGATGTTATCAGATGGATCAGAGTTCCCAGTGCTGTCAGAGAGCAATATTTGAAGTAAGTTTAAGGCTTGTTGAGGCTCTTGGCCAGTTTGTGATGCTCACCTGGTCAGGAGAAGCTGCAGGTGCCAGGACTGCCAAGGGGAGAGCAGCATTCCCAGAGAATTCAGTGACACTAGACAGAGGGAGAAGTTGCTTCTGTTGAAATTGTGTGGTTCTTCCAGGGGATTGTGCATGTGCAGAGCACAGCCTGGAACAGCCCAGATCATAGCCAAGGCCTCCAGGCACGACCAAGCCAAGCATAAATAACAACAACTGCAGAAATACTGCCAGAGATCAGATTATTCCTTTAGAAACCAGGACATATTCAATAATACCTGTGTTGTGGTTCACCAGATGCTTTTGACATGGTTTTTTTTGCTCCTAGATTTTAAACTTCATCTTCTGTCAGGTTGCAGGCTGTTATTTAATAACCTTTGTCACTGCATTTGCTGAAACCTCCTGCATGGAGGCAACGTAAACTGCAGTTCAACTTACAGGAACATCAGAAATATGCTGATGAAACAACAGCAAAACTCTGGCCTTGGGCTAAATGTAGGAAATTATGTGCTTTCTCTGGAAATCCTGGGAATGTCTAAGCCCTTTTTGCCCATTAGTCACAGGATGCCCTCAGCAGCTAATCTGACCTGTCTGCCTGTCTGGAAGGGGCTGCAGGGGTCTGTGAGGAGGGTTTGGAGATGCAATCCAGCTCTGGAAGGCTGTGCAGGGAAAGCTGATCTCATTTGGGCAGGATTTGGTGAGCAGTGGAGAAGCAGTGGCCATAGCTGTGGGAACTGGGAACAGCAGAATGGAAAAGTGCCAGGAAGGGGAAAAAAACCTCACCAAACCATTCTGTTCAGGTCATTCAATGTAAGTGGTGAAGAATAATCATTTTCCTTGGGTAAAGTCAAGTAGCCTTATTTATCTGCCTATTAGGTTAGTAATTGTTCTGGCTCACACCATTTAAACTCTTTATTGACTCATTATCCTATTGCCAGTTGGTCATTAATATTTGTGTCTGCGTCACAGTACAGATGGGTGGTTTCAAGCAGATGGATCAAAGCCAAAAGAAGCTCTTTTTTAATTAATTCCCTTTTTTTAATCAATTAAAGAGCCATAATTGCAGATAGCAAGGAACCTTATAGCTAATTCAAATTGCTGTGGTCCTCTGCTAAAGGAGCTAACATCTTTCAGTGCATATATATGTCCAACAGAAACCTTAATTACCATTTTGATAACTCAGAGTACAGATAAAGACTCTTACAACAGGACAGCTGACCTGTTCTTTTCAGACTGTCTTACTACATCATCTCTCCCATTACAGCAATTAACTTAGTGTAGCAACATATAGTGCACTCCAATAAAAATGATAAGCAAACATACTAATTTGTCATTGGTTTAATGTGACTGAAGCTATCCTGACCTCCTAAAACTACGTTTGCTGCATTATTTCTCTTGTTTTCAGCCAAATTCTGCCATGCAGTTATTTGAGTTAGTGTTTGCAAGAGCAGCAGCAAAATTTCTGCCAGCAGAACTTGGCCTGGTTTCTATTTGTGATGGCTGCAGAGGGGTGCTTCCCTCTTGTTTATTTGTTTTTAGCCAACAGTACAGTCAGATGGAGCAGAAACATGGCCAGAGAAGCTGATGGACTCTGGAACACCCTGAGCAAGGTGACATTCAGTAACCTCCCAGCGCTGTAGAGACCCTCCTGAGCAAGGCACCAATAGTTGGTATAACCTGAGGTTAAACACTGAGTGTAACAGCTGGGAATGCTTTGTTTATTGCTGATGTGCCTGCAGCCCTGATAAATCTTACCTGTGAGATATTGAAGGATTCAGTGTGTACTGAGAGGGGGCTGGTGGGTTGGAGGCTGAGAGGATGAACCACAGGAGTGTTTGTTGAGCAGAGCTTGTCAAGGGGTCAGGTGGATCTGGATCCTTGTTACTCAGCCAGACTGTGGCAGCTAGGGGGTGTTGACACCCCTGGAGCCAGGAATGTCTCTAAATTCCCCAGGGATTGTTGATGTTACCTTTAGGTGGGGATATTAAAGCACTGGATGGCTAAAAAAGCCAAAAGCGGCTCAATAAGATAATTTATCCCTTTAAAACTTTTAAGACGTCATGTTTCTTGATTAACTTACTGTGGCATATCATTGTTGCTTTGAGAAAGTTATGTAAACCCCACCCATCACTTCCCAGCGTGTGCAGTTCACTGGCAGATGCCTCGGAGCAGATCAGAAAGGCCATCGGTGACTTAAAGGCTTCTCCTGGAGCCGGCCCAACAGAGCCTCAGTGCCGGGCTGTTATTGTCTTAATCGATTTACACAGCATTGACACGAGGTGAGCTAGCTGCTTTTTATCTTACAAATAGCAGGGAGCTGGTCCCTTACAAGACAGAAGGTGGTTAAACACCCATAAAAGATGCTCAGCCTGTGCTCTGGCATTTGCATTTACAGCTGTGTGCTGATAGCGTGTCCATTAGCATATCCATATGAAAAGCACACAGTAGTTGGACGTTTACAACATCCTGTTGTTGGGCTGGGGCAGCGCATCTGTTAGCACAGCTTTCTACAGGGCCCTTGAAAAGGGCAGCGGAAATCTGGGGAGCAGGGAGGCTGGGGAGCAGCTGGGCAGCCCTGTGAAAATAAAATACCTGGAGAGTCTAACAAGAAGAAGATTGTGAGGAGAACAAGCGGAACTGGGATTGTAAAACAATTCAGGGTGTGGGGGTTCAGACGAGTTGGGAGCTCACAAAGGAGGCTTTTGGAAGTGTGTGTGCCACGAGGAGTAGGGAATCTTTGTTGTCACAGCAGATAAGGTGGCTTAGCACAGGCTGTGCAGATGTTCAGAGTTCCAAGGCTTGCTGTGCCTTCGGGACGTTTGATAGAAAAGGAGTTGTTCCTCCTAGAAAGAGACTTTCAAGTAAAGTATACAGACCCTTGTGTAAACATCTGCTAATTTGGTTTTGTACTTGACTCTCTTTGCACTTTCTACCCAAAGTAACCCAGTGACCCAGGTGTCACTGCCCTCCTGAAGCAGCAGACACACAAAAAAAATGAAGCACTTCTGTATTGTCACGTAGCTGTTCCCTGGCAGAGCCAGAAGGGGATCCAGGAATTGATCCTCAGTGGGTGCAGAGTTGTGTCAGCTGCTCTCCAGTCTGTAACATTAGCTGTGGTCTCAGTTCTCTGAGAGCAGTGGGTGTTCCTAACTCATATTTGCTTTCCTAATCAGCAGTGTTCATTATTTATTTAAAAAGATTTGTGTCCCTGAAGTTGTGGGTGCTCACCTGCTGTCTGCACAAATTGCATTAGTGAGTGCTCGAATTTTTGGAGTTTACACATCATTAACCTTTAGGGTCTCAGAAATAGAATTCCTTCTTTACAAACAAGTTCTGTTTGGTTACAAAGTGAGAATTCAACCCTGTCAAAGATAACTTGTTTTTGAATGAATTTTTAATGGAATAATTAGCAACTTCATAGAATCACAGAATAGTTTGGGCTGGAAGCAACCTTAAAGATCATATACCCCCCTTTTTGCACAGAGTGAAAGCTGTTGGAGCATAATTCACTATATTATCCATGAAAATATTTTGCTTAATGCAAATATATGTATCCCAAACCTGTTCGTGCTAACTGAATCCCCAAACATCTGATTTTTTTTTTTCCTGACAGCTCCCAAAGTGGAGATTTACCAGCTATTTAAGGTCTGCCAGAGTTCACTTATTGAACCACTTGCAGTATGGTTAAAGTCTTTTAGGTGTAATGCATTAAGCTGATTTGGTAATCTGCAGCCTTAGATGCATTTTGTTACTGAACTTAATGGATCAGAGATTTTTTTTTTCTTATATTCTGTTTTGTGCTTCCTTTCTGCAGATTCTCTTCAGAAGCACATGTTATTTTTATTAAATACTGAATTCTAGATTTCACTGTTGTAGCATATTGTTGCCTACAAATCTGTTGTCTTCCCTGCTGTTCAGGGAGGTGATTTATGGTGTTGGATAATTTGTGTAGTAATTCTGGTATCCAATTGTATTCAATGGCCTTTGTAGAGAATTCAGGACAAGATGGACTTTGTGTTTGTTTTAGTGTGCAACTCCCAGGATTTCTTTCTACCTCTGAAAAATTCTAAATATTCAAAAATACCTAAATAAAGGCATAGGTGGGTTTTTAAAGTTTGCTTTAAGCTACAATTCAGTGATTTTTTTCCCCCAGTTTTTACTGTCAAACTCTGTCTCAAAGTGGTGTTTCCAGAGTCTTTACTTTTATAACTGTACCCTTCCTTACGTCACCCTTGCCCACCCTTAAGTAATATTGGCCTCTTCTTGTGGCTCCTTCCTGTGTGCCTATTAACCTGCTTTTATTCATGTGCAAAGGTAATGCCCTCCTATTTTTTTAATCCCTTTTGCAATCCCTCCTTTGGATTGCCTCCAAATTATCCCCTTCTATATTTAGAGAGAGGTGAGCCATATGGGGCTGGAGAGGAAATTGTGCTCGGGAGATAGCAGATGTAGAGATGAGTTTCAGGCACAGGAATGCAAGAGGGACTGGGGCCAAGAAATGCTGTGTGTGAGGATTTGTCAGGGCAGCCTTGCTACGTGGAGCAGAAAGTTGGATCACCAGAGAAGCAGGGCTTTAATAAGCCTGGCTGTACTCAGGACCAATGACAGGACATCAGTGAAAGGAAACACCAGGAGGCCAGGGGACAAAAAGTGGCCTCAGAGATGTGACAGCAAGGTTGAAGCGGTGTGGATGTGCTGTGATGGCAGAAATCAGAGGAAGGGAAAGTTTTGGGTGCTGGGATAGAGAAGGAAAATCCTGGAGTTTTATCCACAGTCCTATGATTCCATTGATTCCATTCCATTCTGAACCCACCAGGTTGAAAAACACCGTGGAATTCAGTGTTTCCATGGAATTAGAAGAGGCTTGTACCCTGTAAGGATGGATAAAGGCACTTACAGCCTTCTTCAGGCTTCTGAAATAATGACTTTGCCTGTTCTTATTGCAGAAGCTGAAATTCTTGCTGAAATGGCAGGAATACAAATTTGCAGAGAAAATACTGCACATTTTTGCCAAAAATACTCTCCTTAAGCAGAGCAAACGTGTTCTCCTCCCATCAGGCATTTCCACAGCTGGACTCCAGAAGGGGTTATTTCTCTGAGCCAGTGCTGAGCCAGAAAATCCTTTTGGATCCTCAGGTGTGTGTGGTGCTCTCAGGGAGGTTCTCCTGGGAAAAAACCTGCAAGATCAGGAGAGGTTTTACCTGGAGCATCAGCACCCTGGCCCTTGCAGAGGGCACTAACATTAGCCCTGCCCAGGTGGGAGGATGGTGTTGCTGCACAGGTCCTGCTTTTACTTTATGGTTTGGTTGCAGGTGCTGTTGATTCTCTGTGTTTCAGACAAGGCATCAGAGTGCTGAGAGGTTTACACTGAAGCACACTCATATTTGTCCACTGATGCAAAGGAGTCAAATAGCAAAAGTGCTCAGCATGCTTTCTTTTAAATTAAAAAAAAACCCCAAAACACCAAAGCAGTCTGAAAAACCAAAAGCAGGATAAAAAGCCAATTCTGGAAATCTCATGTAGCACATTTCCAAACCCCTTTGAAGTTGATGTTGGACAGTCTCCAAGCTCAGGTTTGTTGCCTCTTCCAGGGTTTTGCTTTCTGCCCATTGCCCATCTGCACAGGACCTCTGGCTGTGGGCTGGACTTTCCCCCTATTCCTGTCTTAAGAAAAAAAACTTAACTGCAAAAGATAGTGGAGAAAAAATGGGAAATCTGAAGTTTAGCCTTATACCTTTTCCTTAGTTGCTTCAGCCATGTGCAGGATAATGTGAATTCAAGTTTGATGATTCCCAGTGTTGATTCCAGGACCATTGCTTCTCCTATGGGTGTCACAACCTTTACATCATCTGAAAGAACAGCTTTTGTGTTTTATGTGCCCAAAGGCTGCCCATAAAGGTTGGCAAGGGCAGTTGGCTAAGTCTGCACAAGGTCAGTGAGGATGTCCAATAATTGTCCTAACACTTTACCTGTTATGGAGCAATAATGAGAGTTTTTTTCATTATTTTCGGGTGAGTGAGCCTGGCAGATGCTGACAGCCAGCAGATGTGTAAAGTTCGAGGTGATTTGTAAGGGACTGGCTCATCTGACGCATGGTAATTGCATTGTGGGACATTGTCACTCAGCCCCGTGTCCTGCTCCAGCAGAACGAGGTAAAGGTCAGTTCAAAGAGCTGCTGAGGCATCGGGGGCAGCTCAGGGCTGAAATTAAACCCCTCACATCCACTCCTCCCCTGGGCAGGTGCTCACGGCGTGCCCAGAGCTGGGTGGGTGCCCCAGGTGTAGATTTAGGGATCAGTTGAGTGACCGAGTGGTTGTTTGGATCTGGAGTGGGCTTAAATCCCTCCTCTGATAAGGCTGGTGTGGGAGCTCAGTGTTCATCTGTTCACTTTTAATTTGGAGCTTGGAAGGGTTTTTTTGTGACTTTTTCCTTCAGTGCCTGTGTGCTGTGGCAGCTCCCCAGCAGAGCAGGCACTGGCAGCAGAGCCTGTCTGTGTGACACACAGCTGGAGGGGACAGTGGCCTTTCCATCTGCTCCCTGCTGCCATCTCTGTTCTGCCATCCCCTCCAAGAAGGGCTTGACAAGTTCCTTTTGCCACTTCAGCTGAGTTTGGCATTTGTCACACCCTGAAGGTCGGAAGCTGCTCTGCCTCACTCAGGTGAAGCTCCCCTGTTCCTGCTCTTGGGCATTAGGAGTGGTGTGAGCAGTGATGTTGGAAATGGAGTGGATTTGCTGCTGAGCCTGCTGATGGCCCCAAACAGGGAGGGAGAGGCAGCCTTGGGATGTCCACAGCTACCTGGATGGTGCTGGGACCCTGCAGCAGGGAGAGCAGTGCTGCCTGTCCGTGTGCTCGCCTCCTGCTCTAATCAGGATCGATTTTCCTGGTGCTTACAGAGTTTGAGTGGGATCTTTATCACAGCCTGGATGTGTGGAAGTAGCTGAAGGCCTGATTGACTGGGTTTCCTGGGTGTGCCTGTGCTTCTGTAATGGACCTGCTGATAAATCTGTAACACGCTGGAGATCTCGATAAAACGTGTGTCGTGTATTTCATCTGCTGCTGCCTCATTCTTCTGCTCTTGCAGGTACCTAATCCCTTGCTCTTTATCTTATAAGACATCACTTTACAAATCTTGTTCTTCATTCTTCTCCTGACATCCTCACACTTGCCAGCAGTGGAAATTGCAGAACCTTGCCTTGCTTTGCTGGGAGTGTGGGCAGTGGGGTCAGTTCAGAGGCTGGAGGTTTCCCTGCAAGCTTTGCAGCCCTGTAGACTCACTGAGCAAAGCATCACACCTGTGAGACACAGACCTTCAAGCCTCTTCTTTTAGTCTCTCCACGTGCAAAACCTGCCAGACCAGGGAAACTGAACAAGAGTTTTGCTGTAAATGTGATTGGAGCCAGGTTTTTCTCCATGCAGATCTGTTGATAAAAGCTCTCCCTAATTAAAGCTCTGATTTAACAGTTGTTTGCTGGCCTGCAGGCTCTGCACACCATCCCTGTGCTGAGCATCCAGGGATGGATTCATCCCAGTGTGTGTGTGGTACTGAATGTACAGGTGAGTGTGAGTTCTGGGCAGGATTTGGCAGAGTTTACAGGGGTCTTTTCAGAGATGCTGATTGGGAAGGGAAAGGTGACTTTTCATTGGAGAGGTATTTTTGTAGAAATAAGTCTTCTCTAGAGTTTTGTGGATTTGTTTCATTTGGTGTTCCAGGATATTTTAAAAGTCCTTTTCATGTGTCACCAGAGGACTCCCATTTTTTTTTGTCCACCTTGGCCTAACTCTTTGTAGACCTGATCCTAAGCATTTCCTGAGCTCATTTGTTGGGGTGGTAATTGCTGGGGGCCACAAAAGCATGAAGCAGTCTGGGATATTTCCAGACTCCTGCTTTGCTCAGTCCTTTTAGAGGTGTCACTCTGGTTTTTATCCGAAATACCAAGAAAGAAGTGAAGTTTGTAGTGCTGGAAAACTGAATCTGTGCTTTCACCAAGCTGATCTGTGAGGGTGCTGGTTTGTCTGTGCAGGTCTGTGGTTGGTGTTGTCCCTGGATTCATTATGTTGACCTTTAGGTACAGAAAAAGCAGATTCTAATTCAACAAATGTCTGCTTCCAGGCAGTTGTGTATCTTGGGGGGTTTTTTCCCTAAGAGTGTGCAGGGAGGCTTTGCATTTAGAATAATTTTTAACCATGGCACACTCTATTGAAGTTTGTTGTGTATCCAAATTACACAGCTTTGCTTTTTAACTCCAGCTGAAACTGTGTCTCGAATAACAGATGTGGAATATTGTCATCCCACTGTCACACCAATTGTTCATTGTTCTGAGAAGGTCACATCATAATTCATTAACAATAATTATTCCCTGGGTACACCCTGCACTTCTTCACTCAATTGCTTCATTAACTTGAGAGTGAATCTCACATTCAGTGCTCCAATCAATGAAGATATATTTATAATGTACAAGTGGATGCTATTAGTTACAATATATTAACTGCCTAATTTAAAAGAGAAAAGCTATCTTTATGAAGGGCAATTAACCACTAAGTGTAATTGATAATTCACATATCTATGATTAGGAAAGACAAATAATAAGAAAGAAATGAATCACCATTATTATTAAGGAAGACACTGGCATGCAGTTTTGATGAGCAGAAAGGGCTCTCTGGATCAGGACCAGATTTCCAAGAATCCTTTGATGGAAAGTTCATCATCAGATCTGTTGTCTTGAGGTGGCTTTGCTGTTTGCACCAACCAATTGAGATCATCTTCCCTACAAAATGGACCCAGCATGTTTTGTTGTCTTAAGAATCAGTGCAGGGACTACCTAAATAGGAAAGTCCTTTTTCATTTTAATACAAAGTAGAGTCGTAATATTTTTACAAGAATTTATAAGCCTGGTTCCAGGCTTACCTAAGCATCTGAATCTGCATATGGTCAGGTCCTCAAAGATAATTATGCACAAATTCACATGAAAACTGACAAAAAATAGGCATTTTCAGGTATTAGAGGAGCTGACTGAAACTCCCTTAGGTAAATGGGCTTTTTTTTTCTAAATTGTGGTGTATTTTCAGTACTTCCCGATTTCTGTGGCCACTTTGAAACACACTGGGTCTCCAACAGCTGACAGCTCATCCTTGGGGAAGAGGCTTTTTAGGGACATCCACAGCATCACCAGCTTGGGAAGCACAGCTGCTCAGAGGCAGAGAGCTTGCAGGGGATTCACAGAATGGTTTGGGCTGGAGGGGACCTTAAAGACCCCATCCCACCCCTGCCATGGGCAGGGACACCTTCCACTATCCCAGGCTGCTCCAAGCCCTATCCAAACTGGACTTGGACACTTCAGGAATGGGGCAACAACACAACTTTTGCAGAGTACCAGTCCACAGGAGCCGTGTCCTTGCCTCTGGACGCTCATGGCTGTGTTCTCTTCCCCTGAGAAGCCATTTACCTGTAAACATTTATTAATGAATCACTTAAAGTGCCAGATTTTTGGGGGTTATCCACCAAGTAACAGCGCAGGTGTTTTATGAGAGATTTAATGATAAATGTGACTGGATCCACCCCATTGTTGATAAAACACCATGGAACTGACTGGCAGCTGCAATGCCCAGAGTCAGGATTTCAGGAGCATCCGGTCACAGCCAAGGATGCTGCTCCTGGTTTGGAATACCCTTCGTGGCAGAACCGGCACTCCAGCCTCATTTCCTTCATCTAGCTGACCCCTCTGCTGCCTTCCCCCCACAGGATCAAGGCCTCTGGGCTGAAGCTGCAGCTCTGCACCAACGAGACCCAAGCTACCAGGGAGAATTTTGTGAGGAAGCTGCGGGCCATGGGCTTCGACATCTCGGTGGCCGAAGTGACGGCGCCGGCTCCGGCCGCCTGCCACCTCCTGAGGGAGCGCGGCCTGAGGCCACACCTGCTGGTGCACGACGGTGGGGCAGCACTGGGGGCACAGGGAGGGAGGGAAAATGCCCCATTCCCCTCTTTGTTTTGGGATATTTCAGTAGGTGTCTGAAGAGCGTTTGATTCAGACGGGGATTTATTTGGTTTTTCACGTATTGCCACGGGTGAAGGGAAGCGCGGGTCTGGGGAAGCGCCGTCGCGTCCATGGGGTCTGAAATGGTGAGGGATTTGTGATTTTTTGGGGTTTTTTTCCCTCCTCCTGTAGATCTTGTCCCTGAATTTGCTGAGGTGGATAAGACAAACCCAAACTGTGTGGTTCTTGGAGATGCAGCAGAAAACTTCACCTATGAAAACCTTAATGAGGCTTTCAGACTTCTGATTGGGATGGAGAAGCCCATTTTGATCTCCCTTGGAAAAGGGTGAGTTAAGCTCTGTTTTTTCCTCAAGCCTCTGTATTTTTTAATAATATCTTTAATAGAGGCCAGAAATCAGTGTAGGCACTTCCAGTACCAGCTTTTCAGTTTTTAATCTGTGTGCCTGAGCTGACAGCCTGATCTGATCAAGAGGACTTTTTGTGCTTGAAGAGAGCCTCAAAACCTCATAGGAAGCATGGAGATTTTGGATTTTGATGTGTGCCCCCCAAGTGAGTGAGTATTTAAGTGGTAAATCAGTTGTTTTGACAGACAGCATTTTTAATTATTCTCTTCCCATTAAAGGTAAATTCTGACCTCCTGCTTTCACACACAGAAAAAAATCCAGTCAGGGAGTTTGAATGTCTTCCTGAAAATAATTAATTTAGATGTATTCTAAGATTTTAAACAGGATGTTATTAATTCCTGTGCTGAATAATGACAAATCCCAACCACTTATTCTTATCTGTTGTGTGATGCACGGGTTTAAAAAGGACTGTGCATGTTTGTCTTAGGGAAAGTGCAGTGACAACTTTGCTCAGTGGTTCAATAGACTGTAATGGGCATGGAAACCCTTCTTAGTTTGTGGATTATTGATCCAGCTGGGGAGAACTTATCAGTGGGAAGGAGCAGTTAAATTCTTTTTGTTGCCTTACCTGACACTCACGCTCTAATCCTCCAACAGGGGCGAAAAATCCTTAGTGTTTCTCAGAAGGATAAGGAGAAAACATTGAGCCAACAGCAGAATGGCTAATGTACATAAACCAGTCAAATTTTGTGTTGTGTAATACTGTATTTCAAAATTAAATATAGAATCAACCTTTCCTTAGGAACTGTATTGTCATCAGTGCAAAAATGCTTCGTACCCTGTGCATGTAAAAGTATTTATTTGGTCATTCATTGATAGAATTAGCTCTTCTTTGTTTCTTCTTTGAAATATTAAAAATATGCCCTTTTTGTTAAAAAATAAAGATTTGGGGATATTTAGAGCTGAGTTTTCACCACAAGCATATTGCTTTTTAATGGCTGATCATTGAGGTAATGTGAATACAAGTTCTCTAATGAGTTCTCTGACTCAAAAGAGGAAGCTTATAAATGATAAGAACTCTTCTCCTGGCTGAATAAACCCCTTTGATGCAAAGGGCCATATACAAAACCCAGCTTCATTTTTAATCTGCAGAACCAGCACAGCTGGCTGGATCTTAGCAAGTTACCTGCTTTGGGCCAGAGGTTGGTTTTGGTAGAAGTTTTAGTTCATTCCATGGAAAACGAAAGTGTCAGAGTCACTGAAGCAGAATGCCCTGCTCCTGGAAATGGAATGATTTACATTTAGCATCTGTTTTGGGCTGAGGGTGGGAATTGGCTTTGTAATTTCTTCTGTCATGCCACTGTCAGAAAATTAAGCTGTTTACTCCAGACTATAGAAGGTTAATGGCTGCTCTAGCAAAGGTCAAGTGGTCATTTTAAAGGAAGGCTATGCTGAATAATTGAAAATGGCAGAAGGATAAGGCATAAAATCTTAACTGACTGCTCATCCCACCTTTTTTCCTGTCACGTGGAAACCTGTCTTTGCCCTGCCCAGGGCTTGGAAGACCGGCATGAATGTGATTTGCTGGTCCAGAAAAACTCTCTAAAGACACCTTCTAATTCCACGAGCTTCATGGCAGTGGGAGCATTTTTAGAAGGAACAAAATTCAGCTTGGAGGGCTTTCTTAGTCCTGATAAACAGAGTTTACTGCTGTGGGAGGCTGAGACAGCAGTGATGGTCCTGCCTGGGGTCTCTTGCAGACACACTGAGGAGGGTCACAGCTGCTGGCTGGGGCCAGCCCTCATCTTTTACCAGCCAGGGGTCTCTGTCACTGTGCAATAACACACAGCCCAGTCCATCCTGGCCTGAGCACACTGAAATCCCTTTGAGCCAGGGAAGTTGTTCCCAGGTGGGCATCTGGGACCCTTTCCCTGAGCATGATCCTCAGCCTGTCCTTTCCTTATCTCCCAGTGTTAAACCAAGGCCCGGGATTTTCTGATTACTTGACTTTTTATGCAGCCATATGGACATCTATAAAAGCCCAGAAATAATAAAATGTGGTTTCTTTGTCTTTAACTGCCAACGTTTTCATTTCATGGGAACTTTATCACTTTCATTTCCAGACGCTACTATAAAGAAACCGATGGTCTGAAACTTGATGTTGGAGCATATATGAAGGCATTAGAGGTATTTTATAGCTGGAATTATGCTTACTCACCCTGTGCACCTTGTTAAAAGAGCAACTGGGATAAATATGGGTCATCTTCTGTAATTACTCACCTTGGTGGAGGGAGTTTCCACACACTGTAACTCGTTTGCTGCATTCTAAAGTTGGGTGGATTCATTTCTGTTCTGCCTCTGTTCGTTCTTTTTTGGTTAAAATTTGTTTTACTTAAATTGTGAACTTTTTCCGTTGTGGTACCTTTATGGCAAGTGGGGCCCTTGAAAGGAGGAGTCAGACAAGAAAAAAAATGGAATATTATGTGCAAGATACCCAGGAAAACCTGAAGGTCCTTGTTATCTGTTAAGCTTTTATTTGTCTAGGAACAAGAAAGAAACAGGTTTTTTCAGCATAGCATTGATATTTTGTTGCAGGAAAATGTAACTTCTAAAATCTTCTTTTTCGAATGTAACTTTCCAAAACCTGCATTTGAAACTTGATTTTGCACTTGAATCATTAAAATTATGCCAGATGGTTGAAGAAATCCTCTCTATCTTTTAAGGCCCTCCAGTACTTTTGATAGTTTTATATAAAGGATATTTGTTATGTTTCTAAGAGTGATACTCCTAACAAAATGAGCAGTACTGGAACTGAGTTTGAAGATTACTCAGTGATGGAGAATGTGAAAGATTTGTACCTTGAGGTATTTCAAGAGCATTTTCTCTCCTGCCAGAGAACTTTATAAACTTCTGTTATCCAAACTCTCTGATATTCACCTTCACCTGCTAATCCACTGTGTTATTTAAGGGCAAAAATCAATAATCACAAAGGTTTTATAACTGGAGTTGTGGAGTTGAACAAATCCTTTTACAATCATCATTTTTTGTGTTTCTCTCTCTTTTTTTTTTTTTTTTTTTTTTTTTTTTTTTTTTTTTTTTTTTTGTTTTTTTTTCCTCAGTATGCTTGTGATGTCCAGGCTGAGGTGGTGGGGAAACCAGCAAAAAGGTTTTTTGAGTCAGCCCTGGCAGAACTGGGAGTTCCACCAGAGCAGGTAAGGCTGAGGTGTCATAACCATGGGCTGTGCCTTGTATTTGTGCCCACTGGTGCTTTTTCCTGCTTTGCTATAGCTTTGAAAAGTTACAAAAGAGGCTGAAGGAGAATGTGAGCAGGACTCAAAGCCTGGCAGAGGCAGAAGAGGTGCTCTAATGCCTGGCAGTCTGCTTGGAGACTGGAAGCTGCAGTGTGATGGAATTGATCCCAAAATGTCATTTATTTCCTGTGCTGTCACACTGACTGCCTTTTTTTTTAACTAAAAGAGACAGGCAGGAGTAAAATATTTTTTAATTTTGGTGAATAGGGAGCACTGACTGACCCCAAAACCTCCTCCTGTGTTTCTGGCTTTCCAAAAACATGCTGAATGTGTTGTGCTTCCTCAATGCAGCCCATTTTCCCCCTCTCTGTAGTTGTTCCCAGCTCCTCTTTATTGATTTGTTGTTCTGTCACACAGGACATAGGGATGAGTATGAGAAGCCTCACAAACAGCAGTGAATTACAACACAATAATTCCATCAGGGGGGTTTGGGTGACATTATAAACAACAGCAGTGAAGTTTGGGGTGGCTTGTAGGTCCCTGGAGCCTGGAGATGAAATTATGGCCCTGTAATTCAGTGTGTGCTTGGGTTTTGCTTTATTATAGAGTGGGGAGATGGAAAAGACCTAGTGGGCCATCTAATCCATCTCCTTCCCCATGCAGGAATGCTCCCTGCTCCACAGTTATTAATGTTTTGTCCACAGTGGTTTTCAGAGAGCCAAACAACTGTCAATTCCCTGGGGATGGTGTTCTGCCCACTGGGTCTTGTGGGAAGGCAGCTTTTCCTGAGATCTATCAGGCTATTTCCCTTTTAAACTGCATCTCCTTATTTCTAGTTTTACACTAGTTAACAACCAAAGTAACTGCTTGCCTTCCTGGATATTTTCTCCATCCAGTTATCTCCAGACTTCTTGTCATTGCTGGAGTTGTTTTTTACTAAAACTGTGTGGTTTAGTTCTGCTGCTTCCCTCCATTCAGTCCCCCTGCCTTTTTCTGTTCTCCCTTTAGTCTGTCAATATCCTTCCAGCACTAAGATAGCCCAGTCTGGCCTGTCCCTGGAATATCCCAGGTGCAGAACTCCTGTCTCTAAATCCTTGCCTCAGGAAACAAACCTGACACATCACCAGGCTGGCAAAGATGATCCCATAGGGTGAGCCCTGGTGAGTGATTCCCATCAGCTTCAGGAGTGTTTGTTTTGGGTACAGAAAAGCAGAGATTTACTCATTCTCTGCTGTTTGCCATGTCTGCTACTCATGCCTAACTTTGTTTTGTCAGAGTTTTGGGTTTTTTGTTCAAATAGTTTCTAAAGTTAAATGCCATCAATTTGTAGTAGTGAAATGTCTGGTTTGTAGGTATAATCTTTTATGTTTAGAGAGTTTGGAGATGAAGGGGGTGTGTGCCTAATCAAGGAGGAGTGCAGCAGACACCACTGGATAATGGCACCAGTCACTCCATGCTTTCCACCATGGAAAAAAATAACCCACACTGCTGGAGTTAAAGCCTGGATCACGATTCACACGTGTGTAGGAGGAACAAATTCCAACCAAGCAAACTGCCTTAATTCTGACATCTTTTCCTAACTTTTGAGTGCTTAACCTTGTGACTTCAAAGTACTTTTGGAGAAGGATTTGTAGATTTGTTTAGCTTGTGGTACACAATAATAAAACCTCAGTATTTTCAGTTTAAAACCTGACTGTAGTCACTTCAGTAAGTTCTTGTAATACACTGCATTGCATTTTAATCTGTCTCCTGAATGTACTCTGCATTTGCAGTGACATGACTGGGGCTGGTTTTACTTGCCTTTGTTTTTTCAAAATGTTTATTCCAATAATTTATTCCACCTGTGGAATGCATTTAATCCATACCATCATTAAACCATTTTGGATGAGCTGGGCTTTTGAAAACATACTACAATTTTCTTTCACTTGGCTTTTAATGAAAAATACCTTTTTAATAAAGCTGTCTCACCACAGTAATTTGAGACAGTGGCAATTCTGAAATTCCTCAAGCTGCTTTAATCAATAAAGTTATCACCAGTCGTTTCCCTTGATAACTGCTTCTTACTGAGACCCTGACTCTGCCTTCTGCTGCTGAGATGTTTTCAGCCTGCACTTAGAATAAGAGGAACTCCCTGAAGTCCAATTTTCATTTTAACCTTTCCTCAATGGCCTAGAAATAACAGATTGCCAGTATTACTTTAATAGATTGGAAATTTAAACCTCTTAGAGGTAACCAGACCTATCTTACAATTCAGTACTATGACAAAGAATAACACATCTTAAAGGTTACTGAAATGCCTAATTCATGTGTTTTAAGGCAGCTGTAACAGTGGATGATTTTTACAGCTTTACAATAAAACCTAAATAATGTTAAGGTTCTGGTAGTTTTATATAATCATAAAAAGTTCTCTCTGTAGCAAATTATCCTGCTTTAATGGGAGTTATGGCAGGTCGTGCTGGAGTCCATAAACTACTGGTAGTTAAGCAATTCCCATTCCTGCCACCTGCAAGCCTCAGGGGGGAGTTAGTGGTGCATGAGAGCAGAGAGAGGTCACCCAGGGGTGGCACAGGGAACCTGCTCCTGGGCCAATGTCCCCTCCTTGCTCACCACAACAGGGCAAGATCTTCCATCCCAAAATAAAAGTGGCCAAGGGAAGTTTCAAGCTTCAATCCAGCTGAAAGTTTAGTGAGAACTGTCTGGGCCCATGCTTTTGGAGTTCTAAGAAACAAAATTACCAGTAATGTGAGATCCTGAAGCCTGGGAAATTATTCCTTTGGTGAGGAGAGCAGGGAGAAAAGTAAAAGTGTTGTATTTCTTGTGTAAAGGGGTTTAATGCATCAAGGTTTGGTGTATAAGCTTTATTTCCTTACAGTCCTGGCACATTTAGCTTGATTAAGGTTATTAAATCTATAGCAAAAACTCTGTTTAGGCATAAATATGTCTGACTCTAGAAGCATTCTCAGTGCTAAATATTCTGGTGGAGTTAGCACACTGCCTTCTGTGCATCTCTGGGTACATCCTGCATAGGCTCCAGCCTCCAAAATCCCCATCTGAGCTCATCCTGGTAGACACTGCCTGCAGCATGAGCAGGGCTGGGTAAATCAGGGTATTCTCATCTTTCTGCCTCCTTCATTTCCTTACTCTGTAATTCCTTTTCTGATCAGACATTTTTCTGTGATCAGTTACTGAATGCTGAAGCTCTGCAGGCAAAAACTACTTGAGGTTCCCACTTACTGCCCCATAAGCATCTCTAAGGATTTATTAATTTTGGCTGCTCACCTGCATTCAGCTCAGGGTCTGTGGCACAGGCAGCATTGCTGACTGTGGGGATTATATTTTGCCTTTCCACCCCAAATTCCTGGGGGTTGTGTTGCCCTCCTCTGTTCTCACTGCCCCTGTGACCTGAGTGGGATGGGAACCCTTTGAGAGTTTTCCCTCAGCTTTGGTACATGTGCAAACCACACACCACCTCACCATCTCAGGGAAATAGAAATAACATCCATCCTCCTTCTTTGAGGATTTGTCTTAAAACCCAGACTGCATTTTTTCCCTTCTTTTTAGTTAATTTGTAGCCAATCTAAAAAAAAGTTAACTTTTGCAGAAGGATTGAACAGCTTAATGGTGGGATCCCTGTGTAAAATGTGAACAGGAAGGGAGATCTTTTAATTCCTGCCTTCAGTGGGTATGTGACCTTTCAGTTTTATATCTTTCTCTCTCTTCTTACCATATTGCAGTCAGAGAGGAAGTTAAACCCAGGTTTGACAGGTAGAGTTTTTTTATTTCCCTTGACAGCGCACCTTTTGACCTCTATCTTCTTGCCAATGATTTTTTAAATCCTAAATGATTTGGGAATAATTGCTCCTCCTTTAGTGATTATTGCCCTTCACCGATAGTAAATCTGTGAAATCCCTGGGGGCTGGAGCACGTTTTTGTATGCGTGTGCCACAAGCTGGCCTGGACAGGCATCGCTGCTCAGCTGCAGCTGCACTTCCAGAGCTGCCAGAGTCTTGCAGGAAAACTTCCCTGGATGGGGTAAAATACAGCCCTGGAGAGCAGGAGAGTGCTTGGTGGGCTGCCCTGTCCTGCTCTTTTCCTTTGCCAGAGGAAATTATTTTTAGGGTTCTTAGGACACAGGACTGAAATTGTCTTTACGTCCTGAATGTCGGGATTTGGGCTGAGCAAGGGCGTGCAGGCCATGCAGGGCTGTTCCCTGTCACCCTCAGGGAGGTGTTGGAAGGAATTTTCTAAGAAAAAGGAATTAAAATCTCTTAAAGCCAGTGGTTGAGAATGATTAAATATCCTGGAGCAGCTTGGGGAGAATTGGTCATGGTGGTTGGCTGGGGATGGTGTTGCCAGGTTCTTGCAGCTCTGCATGCAACAGTGGGATTGTTCTCTTTTCCTTACCCACATTTACATCCTTTATTTACTGATTACTTAAATCTAATCCATCATTTTCTCCCCATTTCATGCTGAATTGCTGGTTTGGAAGAGTACTAAGGAAATGTGAACTATCTGCAGGAGAAGCTGTCCCAAATCTACACATTTGTAGCTCAGTTTGGTTTATAAATCATCTCAGAAAATTTAGGTATACCCTGAGATTTCCTTTACATGAAATGTAATACATGGGAGAAGATCCTGTTGCAATTAGATAATTCATAAATAGCTCTGGATATTTAGTATTTTTCTTCTTTGTCAAGCAAAACAGAGCTGGGGAAGGAATGGAAACTGGGGAAGGCAGGAATGTCTGAAGTTGGAAGGTACCATGGTTGTGAAAACCAGGCATTTATATTTTAAATTTATAAAGCAAAAGGCTGATTTAAAAGATGAAAATAAAAGGGTTTAAAATGCAGCTAACTCTGCATTAGACAAAATTCAACTTTAATACAAAAGGTGAAAAAATCTGATTGATAAACCACATAACAAAGTTTCAAATCTGTGCTTCATCCATTTGAGGTGCTGCCTCTGTTCTTTGCAGAATAACCCAGAATACTTTTGGGAGGTGTAAAGCTGATTTTTTTGATCATTAATGGAAAATTACTGGGTTTCGGATATGCTGTTTTTTGTTGAAACTATAAAATGGCATCCCTCAATCATTTTAATATGAAGAATAGAATAAATATTAATAATTTGCAATGCAGGATGATAAGCACTTGAAATTTTGTAGATGTGATTGTCACCACATGGTTAATCTAATAAATATCTATAAATAAATAAATAAATAAATATCACCACACTCTGATCTAATAAATATCTTTAACAGAGGCAGGAAGGTACTCTGTGCACTCTTTTTGTCAAACACCAGACAAATCATAGCACAACCAGTTACTTTTTGGTAATCTACTCACTTTTGTTAATTAATATTGGCACGTGCTTAAACTGATGGTAACACAAACGGTGCCAGGCCTGTACACATCGTGTCATACTATGCAAAACTGAATAAATTCCATTTTACAGTGATTTCCCAAATTTCTATATCAACCTGAGAACAGGTTGGGATCAAGCTCTTTGGTGATTACAAGCTTAAGCTTTTGACCAGCCTGTAGAACACCAGATTTAAGAAGTTAAGCTTAATTTAAGCTGCTTGGAGCATAGCAGGAAGGGATTGTTAGGAACAGAAGAGACCTGACTTCATAAAACTCACCGTTTTCTTTCAGCTGTGCCCCAAATCCCTTTGATTTCTGTGATTGATTACAAATTGTACAGGTGTGTGCTGTGCCAGTGCATTGCTGGAGGAGCTCTGGCATGAATTACCCTCGAGGTAGGATGACTTTTAATCAATACCATGACAATATTATCTTGTTTAATTTGTCCAGCAGCAGCATTAGGCCTCAAATCAAGCTGTTTGTTATGTCAGGGGAGGGTGACAAACGGCAGCAATGAACTTTTCCTGTATTTCACTGCCCTGACAGGCCATCATGATCGGGGATGACATCGTGAATGATGTTGGGGGAGCCCAGCAGTGCGGGATGAGAGCGCTGCAGGTGCGGACGGGCAAGTTCAGGTCAGTGCACACCCTGCACATCCGGGGCACAGCCACAAGGCTGAGTTTCTCCATGCCTTTTTCACCTCCTTTCCCCTTGGTGTCAATGTAGGCTTGCATTTGTTGTCTGCTCAGGCACCTCCTTGTGCAGCAGAGACTTGGGTGGATGGTGATAATTTCTTTTAGGAAAACACTGTGTGAAAGTAGCAGGAAGGGGAGGACAGAGTGTCTTTGATCTTTTGAAGAAATGCTTTCTGCTGAATGCCTGCTGTATTTTTTTCATCCCAGCATGTTGAACTGCTGTATTTCCTGGGGTTTGCTTATTTTTTTTTCCTGCTGCTGCATGAAAGTGTTGTACACTTGATATAAGACATGTCTGAAAGCTGTGGCAGGGTTATTATAAAATTAGACTGTTGACTCAGCCAGCCCTGTGGGTCATCTCTCACAGCTTTAGGAAGGGCTCCATATGTCTGCCCTTCCCTCCAGACACACATTCAGCACTGAGGTGCCTGAAACACGAGAGCTGCTTCTCCAGCTCTCACCTTCCCAGAGTGCAGCACCCTGCTGGGTGGCTCGTGGCTCCAAATGGCCTTGCAAAAACCCCTCCTTGTGCAGGTGTCCCTGTGATCCCTGCTCTCCCTGAGCTGTCACAAGTCCAGCTGCTGAGGGGGGCCCAGAGTGCACCTCTAAACAGGACATGACCCAGTGCTGAGCAGGTGCCTGGGCCAGGTTAGCTTTGAGGTCAGCCCAAGGTGACTCCAAATGGGGTGCAGAGATCTGTCCCTCCGTTTGACATTCTGATCCCAATACTCAAAATTTTGTTTTAACCGTCTCCTCTTACCCAGAGCCATGCTTCCTTGTAGTGTGGTTCAGCCACACCCTTTGTCAGCTGATGTCATTTGTATTTTCACAGTTTTTCTTCGCTTTCAAATACTGAGACTGTAAAAGATGGATGCTCCTTTGGGGAGGGATACAGCACATGAAAATCATGCTTGCCATAAATTATCTGAAAAGGTTTTTTTGTTTATTTTTAAGTCAATCTGTTCCTCAATTTTCCTTTTTAGTTTGTGTAAGGTGGTAAAATAATACCCTATGCCTTAATTCTAATGGATCAGTAAGTGATGGTTTCTGAGGAAAAGCAGTCAGGTACAAGTGTATTGTATTTCCTATAATTTAAAGATAGTACATCTAAAAATCAGATATGTATCTGAATAAAGCTTGGGAAATCCAAAAGATTAAAAAAATAGTTACATAGTTTGTGCTTTTGGGATTATTTGTCAGTAACCTTTGTAGTCCCAGGAGCTGGACCTGATGATCCATGCAGGTCCCTTCCAGCTCAGGACTTTCTGTGATTCTAATCCCATTAGGTTCCTAATGGAAAAAATAAGGATTCAGTGGTTGATTTTATTCTGATATTGATGGGATCACTTTGCAAATCCACGTTTTGTTGCCACACAGATACAGGTGCCAGTGAAGAATATCTTTGCACTCAGAGGTGAATTAGGTCTTTGCTGCTGTCCAGATCTCTCCTGTTCCATTCTTTGCCCATCATAAAACATGCCCCAGGTGATGGTGCACCCACACTGTTCAGGCAGCTGACATAAACTCTGTGTACACAAACAGACATAAATATGTATAATCATATGCTAGAAAAACATTTTCCTGTATCAAGTTTGAGTCATGATTTCACAGCTGAACGGGAGTCTCCAGCTGTTCTAGATGGGGAACAAAGACTGTGTTTCCTGTTTCAGTGTGTGGTTGGTGTTTTCTCAGCTCAGGCACTAGTGCAGAGCACTGAAATACAGATTAGTGTCTCTCAGTTCCCTGTGTCGTGCCAGGCCTGCTATCAGCAACTGGGAGTAAAATGAAGTAACTCCTGTTTGCCAGGAGAGGTCAGAGGTGCATCCATATTTTTAAGAATGACTTATTTAGTATACTTACAAAATCAAGGCACGCAGTGAGAAGAGACAGAAAATAAACAAGTGATGGGCAGGATAAATTAAAAATAAATAAAATGTAATCATTTGGAGGTGGGGTTAGTTTAAAATCTGATCTGTGAGATGTAAAAAGGTCCTGTCTGTCCCTTTAGCCTTCGAGGACACAGAGTTCTGTGCTGCAGCCGAGCACCTCTGGATGGCATCGTTGGCTCGTGCTCGTCCCTGCCAGCCACAGCCTGGGGCTTCCCCACCATCCGGGGCTGTTTGCCCAAAAGTCTTTTAAAGCACCAAGGTGCCAGGGTTTTGCTTCGGGTGTCAGTGAAGTGCCGGTATGGTGGCGTTGCCACAGGTTTCAGTAACAGAACCACTGAATGGTTTGGGTTGGAATGGACCCTGTTGTCCCCACTCCGTCCTCACCCAGAGGGTGTCCCCAGCTGGCATTGTCACCTCCAGTGCACAGGGGGCAGCTCTGCTGCTTTCAGGGCTCAGTGCAGTTTACATGAATATTTTAGGAGCAGGTTCTTCCCCCAGAGGGTGCTGGCACTGCCCATCCTCCCCAGGGAATGGGCACAGCCCCGAGGCTGCCTCAGCTCCAGGGGTTTGGACAACGCCCTCAGGGACAGGGTGGGGTTATTGGGGTGCCTGTGCAGGGCCAGGAGCTGGACTGATGATCCCTGTGGGTCCCTTCCAGCTTTCAGGATACTCTGTGATTCTACAGTTCTGTGGTTTTTTAGGTCTGCTGCCCTTGCAGTGCCCACCCAGGTTATGCAGGGATGTGCCCTGGGGTTGCCTCCTCCCCAGGCTCTCACCCTCCTGACCTCTGCAAAGTCCTCTCCACTGCTGGCTGCTCCCAGTGTGAGATTCAAAATGTGAATTTAAGCTGCTGCAAAAACATTCAGTTTTGCACCACCTTGCCTGGAGCCCTGCAAGTTGGCTCCTTTCTCTTGCTTCTCTTGGATCTTTAAAGTTAATTAAAATCTGTGCAGTCTATTTCCTTTAATATGACACACACTGCCTTTTCCTTCTCAATCTCAAGTTTTGAACTCTTTCTCAGTAGCCAAAGCAGGCCTAGCATAGATTAGTCCAAGAAATGCTATAAATCCTGTCTGCAACATGAAATAAAACTTCTGCTGGCACAAGTCAGGGCAAAAGTGGGAAGGTGAGGGGATAAGGTTGGTGTGTTGGGGTGAGCTGACGCAGGGTGAATAGTTGTTGGCCAAGTCTAACCTTTCCTGGGTGTAAATTCAGATGCAAAGGGTCAGTCTGGGCTGCAGGTTTCTCCTCTCTCAGTTTGTCCCATGTCCAGGACAGGTCAGGCCATTGCTGCAGGCTCCTGAGGGCTGTGAGATTTGTCAGCATTGGGAAATGTGATGCCAGTTCCAGGGTTTCTGTGCACACCTGGCCAACATCTTTCCCATCTAGGGAAGAACATGTTCTTGTCTTCCCACTTGGGGTATGTGCTAATTCCACTTGCAGCTAATTGGCCTTGACATCAAACCAATGATTCCCACAATAGCTATTGATTCTGCAATGCTGTGTAATATCCTCCTTCCTCCTTGTAGCCTGCAAGTTAGAGCAGAGAAAAATGACTTTGAGGCCTTTCCAAGTGTCTCCCTGTACCTCTGGAAACAGTTCCAGGTGTGTCAGATTGCAGATGTGTCTTGGCAGAGGGTAAAAATTGCTTCCCCCCTTCTCCTTGTTGTAATTTACAGGTCTTGGTTTGTAAATAATGAACTTTCCATTGCTGGTGTGTGGCAGTAGCCAGGAATATTCGTGGCAGTGGTGCCCCTGCTCACCTGTGAGCTCTGGGATGGCTTTGGAATGTGGCAGTGTGGATTCTTCCCCTCTCAGTGCCACCTGGGGTTTCCTTCCTTTGATTAGGGATTTATCTCATGGCCGTGGCTGCTAGTGACATCAGAGTCAACATCCCTGAGCTGCCTCATTACAGACATCAAGGATTCTCCAGGGATGGAGGATAAAAGGATGGAGGCCCATGGGAGCTGCCATCTCCTGCCAGCTCTGCCACTGTTCTCCAGGAGAACTGGGTCAGGTTGCTTCATGTATCCCTACTTTTTAATTATCCTCTGAGAATAATTATCCTGACTTCCTTAATAAAGTAGCTTGTGATCTGTTCCTCTGGCCTGATTAAAGAAAACACACAGAATTTGTAGTTCATTGGCTTGCCAGGAGAGAAATCAAGAGGTGACCAAGGCAAAAGTTGGGACAGTCTTTTAGGCTGCCATCATCAGCTGACTAAGGACTGGGGAAAACAGGTTGTGTCATTAAATGAAGTTGTAAAAGTATTAAAAAAAAATCCACAGATAGATGAAGTCACTGCTGTCACTGTGTAATTCAGAAATAGTCACCTCTTGCTGCTCTGCAGAGAAGGAGCAGCCCTCCACCCTCCCTTTCTTGCTCCCTGTGTTACCACCCCAGCCAAGATGAAAAATTTTATGAGTTCTTTCCCATCTCCTGGGTACCAGCAGTGTGTAATGAGAACAAGCAGGCAGAGGCACTCCCTTTGTGCAGAAACACATCCAGAGGCATTCTTAGGCCCTCACATCCTGATAATTAAGCCTGTTTCAAGTAATAAATGGAAAGAGTTCCAGCCCATATTTGCACTGTGAAAAGTTGTACTGTAATTCATGTTGGTTAATGTCTTTAACAATGTTTATTAAAGCTGGTGTCAGCAAGTTGATTGTGATAGCTGGTTGCAGGCAGTCCCAAGGCATGGCCTTATCACCCTTTATTGCATATTCAAATTATGGTTTTCTCTGTCCATGAGAGGATCTTCACACGCTTTTATCAGTTTCTTGACCACAATTTAGTTACCATGATACTTGAGTCAGCTTTGTAGGAGAAGTTCAGAGTAAATCCTGCAGTGCCTTAACATGGACATCTGAGCTGATCACAGCCTTCCATCTTCCCAGTGTCCAGTCACAGAAATTAGTAACTCATGCATAAATTTAATTATCTTCAGTCTAAAAGAGAAGTGTGAATTTGAGAGGGGTTTGTTAGCAGGTAATTTATTTATTGGTAGCATAATAAACTTCAAAGGAGCAGCGTGTGCCCAGGACACAACCATGCTGTGTGCTAATGTGCTGTTCTGAAAAGAAATTAGTCTGAGTATCAGAAAAGAGATCAATCTGCAATGAGAGTAGGATAAATAAAGGAGAAATGGATCAGGTGAGTGAGGAAAAGCAATATTACTCAGGAGTGTGACAGTTCTGCTCCCTGCCTGTCCAGTGACTGACTTTGCCCCAGTGCAATCACCTCTCCCACCTGCAGCACTTAGGGAGGGAGGCACTGTGCCCTGTGCAAAGCAGGGTGGCAGTGACCACGTCAGCTGCAATTTTGCTTCCCCTCTTGCCTCACATCCACCCAGCTCTTGCAGCAGCAGAGACAGCTCAGGTTTCTATTTCTCCTCTTCTGAAGCTGATAAAGGGTTGGAAGAGGAGGAGCTGGTGCCAGTGTCTGCTACCCGAAGCCAGGGGCAGCAGGACCTGGGGAGACACGTGGCTCAGCTGCTCTTGATGTACGAGACTAAACCACTTCCAGGCCCTCTCTGACAGCATCCAAAGCTAATGGCCTTTTTTCTTTCATTCCCTTTTGCTCTGGTGCCTGGATGTCTTGGCAGGACGTGCTCTTCCAGCCTGGGTTGGCAGCCACCCTCCCTCCACGGCCACGTGCGCTCCTGCCCTGCCTGAGCAACACCAGAGCCCTTGGCAGCTGCTTGTGCAAAGTGTTTGCCTTTCCCTGCTCCCTGCAGATACACAGTTCCTCAGCTGAGGTGGTGGTGGTGGCAGTCCAGGGGTTTTCCAGGGCTTCCACAGGGTGTGCTACCTGCACAGCAGCAGCACCCATGACTCGAGCAGCACAGCCCAGGAGATGCTCCTTGCTTGTTTTCATCCCTGGAGGCCTTTTCTCAGCACCTGCACAGGGCTGCAGTGAAACATTCCCCAGTGAAACATTCCCCAGGGAAGCAGCCTTTCTCAACACTTGTCCCTTGCAGAACGCTGAGCTGTATCAGCTTGTCCAGCCTTTGACACTGATGAATTCCATACCAATGAAAAACACTTTATTTCTGTGAAAATGCAGATGAGAGTGCTGAAATGTTCTGTAGAAAGGGCACAGCTGGGACAGCTGCACAATTTGAATTTCACTGGAGATTTCCTTTTTTTTTTTTTAAAGCACAGGTTCCTCTTCTCTGCTTATCTTCCTCCTGTAGCTGAATATCCTCCAGGCTCTTTGGTGCATGGGGTCTTCTCAGAGAGACTGCTCTGATTGATAAAACCAAGGCAGTGTTGTTTTCAAAGGCAGGGAGAAGCAAATAAGAGACAGGCCAAGTCAGCTGCTGAGGTAACTCCCTTGAAGCCAATGGTTCAATATCTGAGATTTAATCTGGCTTGGGCCCTTGCTCATGCTGGAAACATGCTCAGGAGCAGCAGTGCCAGAGCAGTGCCTTGTGCTGGCACCCTGCAAGCACAAAACACCTGAGCATTCCTGTTTTGATGCTGTTCTGTGTGCCCATGGATGCTGGAGAATCCCTGCAAGCTTAGCCAGTGACTTTTTTTTTTTTTTTTCCTATGAATGGGTTCAACCAACAAACCCAGAGTGGCTGCCTTCCATCCCTGGAAGTGTCCAGGGCCAGTTTGGGCAGGGCTTGGAGCAACCTGGGATAGTGGAAGGTGGAACTGGATGGGCTTTAAGGTCCTTTCCAACCCAAACCATTCTGTGATTCCAGCAGCTGCAGAGGGGATGCAGAGAGGTTTTGTTGGGGTGCAGGGGTGAGGGGCTGCCAGCCTGCTCAGGACAAGGGAACAAGACACAGGAACTGCTGCTGGCTGGGTTCCAGCCCCTTTGGGAGGCGTGATGAGGCTCACCCAGAGTTGAAATGCAGCACTCAGCAGTGCCAGCTTTGTGTCTGTGCAGGCTGGGATGTGTCTGTGTGAGGGCTCCTGTGCTGCAGCAGGGGCACGAGTGCAGTGTGAGGGAAGGGCTTTGGGTGCAGGGCAGCTCCTGGGCTGCCAGCACTGCCCCTGCTCCTGGCTGGGTGCAGACAGCCTGCAGCTGGCCCGGGACGTGCCTCACATTCACACTTTGCCCCAAACCCTTCGCAATTCTCACTTGTCTGTGGTTTTCAGTGGCTGTCAGCAGCGGGTATGGTTACACCTCTGCCCTGCTGAGATGAGCTCATTCAGTACATGGGGCTGGAGCTGTTGTTGGTCTGCATCCTATGGGGCCTTTGAACTGCAGCCATCCCTAAAAAACAGGGATGCATGTCTGTGAGGAGCAGAGGAAGAGCCTGGCTGCTCTTTGTGTGGATCTGCAGCTCATCTCAAGAGCTTCTCCTTGCTTAACTGCTTTGTGTGCACAGCAACACATCACTTGCTTAAACGGCCAAAGCACAACACTGACAATGGCTGATCAGTTGCAATTAGTGAAATTAGTACAAGGAGTCTGATGAGGAGCAGCTTGGGGGCACTCAGCTCAGGAGAAAAGGAAGCTCAGGGAGAACCTTCTTACTCTTTAACTGCTTGAAAGGAGGGTGCAGCCAGAAGTGTCAGTCTCTTCTCCCAGGTAACAGCAGGGCAAGAGGAAATGGCCTCAAGCTGTGCCAGGGGAGGCTTAGGTTGGATATTTGGGATAATTTCTTCACAAAAAGGTTTGTCCAACCCCGGCACAGCTGCCCAGAGCAGTGGTGGAGTGCCCATCCCTGGAGGGATTTAAAAGCCACGTGGATGTGGCACTTGGGGACGCAGGGCAGTGGCATTAACAAGAATTTGGGGAGGCAGGGTGGGGTGGTGGAGCTGTCAGAGCCAGGTGGGTGGATGGGGGCTCGCAGGCTGCAGCCACAGGGCCCTTCTCCATCCCAGTGCAGACTGGAGGGGACACATTTCTCACTGTGTGAATTTCCAGAGGCTCTGTGGGGCAGGACACAGCCAGCAGACTCCTGGAATAACAAGAACTGTCCAGCTCAGCTGTTGGCTGCACAACACTGAGTTCAGGCCTAAAAATAGGAGGATGTCTGACCCTGAAGTGAAGGATTTTCACTTGAAACCCAGCCTGGCGCCCACCCAGGGTGACATCATCCTGAGGGGAAGTTGGAAAAGCTTCCAAACTCGTTTCTTTCCGTGGAGAAGTGCTAAATGCATGTGTCAGCAGATAATCAAGCAGCACATTTGCTATGGCCATGAATCAGGGGAGAGAGGGAATGGGGAAGGAAGGACCTGAAGGGGGAGGAAAAGGATTGGAGCTGCGTGTTGGGAAGGAGTTTTGGGAGTGTTGTCTGTGTATAACTTGAGGATAAGGTTCCATTCAGGCTGAGTCTGTCCTGTAAAGACATTTTTCTTTCCTTTGAAGTGTGCTAAAAGTTACTGTGCTGCTCTCAGGGTTCTGACTGTGAACCCACACAGTGGTATCTGGTGATATTGGCCACAGCTGTGGTTTGAGTCGGCATGATTTGGACTTGCAAGAGCATGGATACTGCTCAGGCTGGCCATGGAAGCATCTGAGGTGGCCAGGGACCGACTGGCTCCCTTGACTTCAGCTCTCTGATATTTGAAGCAGCTTTTCCCAAGCTAACCTTCAGGGATTTGATCCAAATCTGTGTTCATGTGGCATAGATGACCTTGCTGTTGTCGTTCTGTGCTTGAACACAGTTCCTCATGCTTCTGTGCTAAGCTGCTTTTTCTTCTTTAAAAGTGACAGCATGTATAAAATGTGGTGGCAGCTTTCCTCTGAAACTTGACATCTTTTCCCTCTGGATGCTGCCAGGCAACTCCTGTGCTCATCCTCTAACGAGGACACCTTTCCCTCAGCATTGATGAGCACATGCTGAAATTTGTAGCTCTTTTCAGATCATGAAAGATGAGTGTGATATGAGGAGTCTCCTTTATCTGTTTGCCTTCTGCCTTTTAAATTCTCATTATGTATTTATAATGCTGTTAGAGCAAGGATGCCTGGAGCACAACCGTGGGCACTGTTTGGTCTCTGGGTCCCCAGTGAAGCTGAAAAAGCTGCTGTTGCTGTGTAAACACTGTGTCAAGAGCTGATTTCATGTGTGCTGCTGGGCATTTTCACCCAACTCTGATAATGAAAAAAAGGAAAGAGTTTTACCATGTCAACGTAGACATCTGATAGGAAACCAATTTATTGGTTAGAGACTGAGAATAGGCTTCAGGCATGCCAGCCCTTTCTTCTTGGGCTTTTAGTACCTTTAGATCATCACAGCAGTGAAACTTCTCCTGCAGAAAAGCTGTTTTGTAGACAGCAACGGGCACAGATGAGCTGCTTCTCACTTTGTCAGCCTTTGGGTAGGATTTGTCTGAGTGAGCATGAGGATATTTCTGGTTGTCTGCTGGGAAATGACGTGGCTGCAGTTGCAAAGGTGCTACATTGGCATGGGCTGAGCCTGTGGCAGGCAGATGATAGCCCAGGCAGGGTCAGGAATTCACTTCCCATGCCAGCATCAAGTACATGGCCCAGACAGGAGCTTGAACACTTTGTCCATGGCTTACCTCTTTTTCTGCATGAAAGCTTGAAGCCTCCCTGACCCAGGGACAAATCTCTACTCGCAGCCAGACTGTGAAACCTCTTAGCTTTTGATCCCTGGCACTCTTTATGAGGTACAGCCCAACTGGAGCAGCTGGGTGAGTGGCAGGGGCCTGAACCTGAGCAGCTGGGATAAATCTGGTGCTCCAGGAGTGAATGCCAGTCCTGCTGCAGCTCCAGCACAGACCCTTCATTTCACGGAGCGTTAGTGGAGCTGACAGACGTGAGAGTGAGCACACACTGCATGAGCCAGCTCTCATTCTTGCAGACGGAGCACTTTTATTTTTCCTTGCTGGTTGAGATGTTCTAGCAAACACTCAGCTTCCTTGTCATCCTTAAACTATGTGGAGAGGTAGGGAGTTGTCTTTTACCCAGGCAAATGGACTTCTGCTTTGAAAAGTCTCTTCCTGCAGTTTTTGGCATGACTGATCACTCTGTTCTCAACAGCCCCTGAGCTTCATGATACAGTAGTTTTGTACAAAGCTGTATTTTTATGTGCATAAGCTTTTAGAGCTCTTTGAAAACACACCCCTTGATGTCTGTCCTGTGGTTTTAAGGGAGAGTTGGAGATGGGGGTTGCTTAGGAGGGAGTTCTGGGATTGTGAGATAGTGGCCAGAGGCGCTGGCAGACTCACGGCGCTGGCCAGGGCTGCTGCACGTAGCACAAGTTGTCAAATAACATTCAGATAAAAACACTGCATATTAAAAGACCATTACAGCATGAATTGAGCCATATTGTGCATTTAATCTGAGGAGCAGTGCTTGATTAAATACTTGCATCCCCTTCCCTATGCTGAATCCTCATCTCCCCATCTCACACTTGTGGGGGGACTCACAGAGCAGCACTCTCCCCCCTCCAGTCATCTGTATTTTTCTGCCATGTCTTTCTGGTTGTTAAATACAAACATTAATGCATTTATTTCTGGAGCAGAGCTTTGAAATCCTTCCCTGTGCACACAGGGCCAAGAGGCACAGCTTAAAGCTGGCACTGGCCACAGGGTTGGGTGCTCACGTGCTCCGTTTGAAAGGACTCGAGCATTTTGTGCAAACATATGTTGGAATTGCCACTCGTAACTGCCTCAGGGGCATTGTGTGGGCTCAGCCCTGCTGCAGATGGACTCCCAGCTGGCCCTGGGCAGGCACTCAGAAAATCCCAGTGCCCTGAGGAAAGCCTGGGAATCACAGAGAGGAACAGTGTGGCAGGGCAGAGGGAGAATCTGCTCCTCTGCGGGGCAGCACTGACCTTTCTCATCACTAAAACATCTCTGTCTCCCTCCATCATGCATCAGTCAGAGGTGCTGATCTCCTCTGGGGGCTCACAGAGCCTCTGCTGAGGTGGCTCTTCCCTCCTGGGAGAGGAGTGAGAGGACAGATTTTGGCTGAGGATATGGAGGCCAGCTCCTGTTCATACAAAATGGGTACAAAGACCTCAATGGAAGGGGAAAATAAAAAAAAAAACAAAACCTGTCTGCATTTCAATCAGCCTAATTAAAGTGGCTTTTTGCAGGGGCTGGCAGGCCCAAAGTGATTTGTGCAATTAAAGCCTTTTGTGTTTGTCTGGTGGGGTTTTTTCTTGCCTCACTCATTTATGGAACCCTTACCTATGTGTAATCTGTTCAAAATAAGGAACTGGATCTTCTGCTGCTCTAAAGAAGTGGAGTAAATGGGAAAAGCTCTGCTGATTTACACCTGTGGTGCTCTGGATGCCTGGAAATAACTTAGCAAGTGTAAAAGGGTAAAAAAAAAAGGTTTCTCCATCCATCTGGAACACATTGCATCCGTCAGGGGAAGGAGAGGCATTTGTGAGAGTGAACGCTTCATTTATCAGTGTATGAGCTATTGAAAAGCCTGGATGTAGCTGGGATAATTATAACCCAGATTAGTCTTCTTGGAATGGAAAAGTAACGACAATCCTAATTTTACCAAATCCTCTGAAATTTATTGCCTGTGTATTTAACACCCCAGACCCTTTCCTACGGCAGGGGATCCGATAGATTTATGGAGGTGCAGTTTGGTGATCTAAACACTTGGGAGTTGATCTGCATGGCCCCTGGGCTGCTCTGGTTATTTTCTCTGTCACCACTTGGAGGCCGTGGGAACTGGGGATGCAGATGGGAGCACAGGGGAGGCACAGGCCAAACATCAGCTGGAGTCACTCAAAACATTCTCCTTCCACTGGGCTCTGCCGGTGAGGAGGACCTGGCCAGCTTCAGCTGTGGGTGGGAAGGGAAGGTTCCCTTTTGGGAAGGGAAAAAAGCTCCTTCCTTCCCCTCTTCATGCCCATTTTTCTTTCCTGAATATTTGGTTTTGGGGTTTTTTCCCTGCATATTTTTTCCATCCCTGGTAGTGTGCAAGGCCAGGCTGAGTGGGGTTTGGAGCAACCTGGTCTAGTGGAAGGTGTCCTTGCTGGTGTCTGGGATTGGAACTGGTTTTTAAGGTCCTTTCCAACCCAAACTATTCCATGATTCTCTGTCAGGAGAGGCGAGATGAGTTCCCATGCAGGGAAGGTCAGAGTATGAAATATTTGGAGATATTTGGAGCTGACTGCAGTTACCCTGTGCCAAACCATGGCTATCACCTGTCCCTCACAGAGTCTTACCCAAACTGAAAATCTCTGCTAGATGCAGGAATAGCAGCACAGGAAGGAAAATCCCTTTGGGACAAAACAGACTTTGTTAAAGAACAGAGGTTGTGCAGAATCTGAAAAGGCAGGTAAAGGAGCAGCGATCTGGACCTGGAAGCTTAATTTGCTGCCATCATTTAATAATAGAGGAAAATGCCTGGGCTGGGTTTTAATAATTGTTTCTGGTCTTTTTTGTAATAAGTTCATAACTTTTAGGCCTGTCTGCATTTGTGGCTTTATGAGCTGTGCTGCCTTTTGGCTGAATATTTACTCCTTTTTTTTACCACAAAAGTGTCTTTCCAGTGCAGCAGGAGCTGAAACACAGAGTCTTGATTTCCTGTTCAACTCTAAAGCAGTTTGGGGTTTTAGAATTTTTGCAAGCACCCACAAAACCCCAATCAACAAGCCCTGAGAAATGAAAATGATTGTCCAAGGAAGACAGAAAGAAAATTTCCTTATCTCCTTCTGAGTCAGGGGTTTAGTCCAAGGGGTTTGGTAGCACTTTAGGCCTTCAGGCTTCAAGACACGAGCCAAATTCTCCCTAATAAAATACAAAAGGCATTTTTCCTTCAGGGCACAACTTCTAATGTAAAATCTTTCACATTTTCCTAAACCACTGTCAGAAACTGGCCACTGTTGAAAGTGGAATGCACAATTAGCTCAGGCTGCCTGTCTGAACCAGCGTGGAGGCTTTTTCCTGCTGCACCTTCCATGGGAACACACAGAGGGGGCCTTGTCACCAGTATTGCTGTGATGTCACTGGGAAGGCCACCAGCTCTGATGGGACAGGTAATCAGGGAGACAGAAGGGTTGGGATGTGTTTGGGGTTGTATCAGGAGGCTTCATTGTGCTCGTTTCCAAAGCAGTATCTTCACAGTCCTGTGCTCCCAGCTCCTGTGCTGCCATCCCTTGGTTGCCTGACTCACATTTCTGCAGGCATCCAAGTCCTGAAAAGTTTGGGTGAGCTGTTGGATGGTGTGGGACTGCTGGTTTATGAGGGAACATCAGGGCTTTGTCACCTGGGAGTTACAAAACAGTTGGCCTGAGTGTGACAAAGGATGGAATCTTTGCATGTGCTTGGAAAAATGGTGGGGCAGCAGCAAAAAATGAACCTCCCTTTGTCCAGAGCGGAGCAAGTCCCCTCAGTGCCAGCTCTGCTCCACATTTAACCCTCCTGCAGGCAGATTGCTGATCCTGGGAGCCAACAGCAGCTCCAAGGGTTAGGAAATCAAAGCGACTTCCTGAGGTGTTTTTATCTCACAGGTTTCCTGCTGCAGCCTTGGCAGGAACGCTGCCAGGGAGGGCTGTGGCAGTGGCTGTGGCTCGTGCTGCCAGCTGTGCAGCAGCTGTGGCCCAGGAAGTGCTGCCATCTGCACGTGGCAGCCTCGCCAGGCTGGAGAGATGAGCAGGTCTGCTCCCTCCCTGCCAGAAGCCAGTGGGAGCCTTTCCATCACTCCTGGCAAGCTGGAAAACATCTTGCACCTCCTCACAGTCACAAGAGGCAAGGCTGTTCTTGAAATCTTGACCTGGGTTTTTTTTCAGGGCAAAATGTTGTGGCAATGTCTTGGGAGAGGATTTTCATGCCATGTCAACATGGGCTGTCTTAGAAGTTGCTCTTGGAAGGTTTTGGGAAGTGCATTGTAGGAGATGTTACATAGGATGGTTGAGGAGGGTGGGATGGAGTAACTTCCTTCCCTTCCATCAGTGCCTGGGACCCTCTGTTCCAGCTCCAAAGTGCTGCTTCTGGCACCCTCCTCCCTCACCCTTGTGAGGCCATTCCTGGGAGCTTTGTCCCTGCCAAAGCACAGCCTGTCACCAGCAGGAAAGGGCAATTAAAAGGAAGCAGTGGAGTTTGCCATATGAACAATTAAACCTTATCCAGGCTGAATAAGAATGCAGAGTGTGGTTCCATACAGACAGATGCTTCCTGGATTGCAAGGAGCCACTGGCTCTGTTGGGAATGGATAAACAGCTTTGCAGCTCCCAGATTCTGCGGCTCAGGTCCCTGATGTTGTCCCAGTGACTGTCTCTGCCTGGCTCAGGGAGGGGATTTTGGGAGCAGCCCAAATCCTGGAGTTGTTGAGGGGTCTTGATGGATTTCTCTGTCCCAGCTCCAGCATGGGCTGTTCCTGCTGGGTTCAGGAAGTGTCTACACAGGCACATCACCAGTGCCAGCAGCTCCAGCTGCCTTCTGACACTGACTGCCTGCTTTTGGACTTCCTACACCCTTCTCCTGGGAGCAGAAATCATCTCTGTGTGGCTCTGGGCAAACCAGGAAAATGAAAAACTTCCCTCAGTCCCCTCTCTGATGCTGGCTTTGTGCCCTGCACAGGGTGACACTGCTGAGGAGGGAATCCCCTTGCTGATGGCTGAGCTGGTCCCACTCCATCCCTCTTGGATGGTGAGGGGACACCTCACAGGACCTCACTTCCCAGGAAAAGCCAGGCTCTTCTCAGAGAGCCTGAGGGACAGGCTGTGTTCACCCTCCTGACTTCACCTGGGCAGTGTGGCTGTACTGCAAGCTCCAGGGAAAGGTGCAGGGAGACTTTTGGGGGAAGAGCAAACCAAGGCACTGCTGGGCTCTGTAGGTGGAGAGGAATCCAGGGGAGCAGAGCTCTGGCCCTGCTCTGAGCCAAACCCACACACACACACAGAGCCAGGTAGGTTCCATCCAGGAGAGCAGCACTCCAGGAAAAACAGACAGAAAAAGCTGCAGTGCTTGTTCCAGCTCACGTGCAGCTGTGTTTTCCAAAGGGAGAATTCCACAGCCCTGTGGAGAGGCTGGGGACAGACCCCATCCCTCAGCCCCCGGCACAGAGCATTGTCCGTGCTGCCCTGACAGAATCACGAACTCTCTGGTCCCAGGTGGCCATCCTCAGGGAAGAGGCTGATTGCCAAGTAAATCCAGGAGCTGCTGCCTTTATAGGGAACTCCTAGAGGATTGACAAGGCAGTAAAACAACAGTTTTCTATAGCAATTGCTCCATGGGGAATTTGGTCAGATTGCTGCGTTGCAAATGTACAGAACAGCCTGCCTGTAGAAATCCTTGAGAGTGTGATAGGATTTAATCAATCCCATTTGTTTGGATGGAGAGGCAGCCCAGATCTCCGTGGCAGATGCCCAGGAAATGCTGGAGGCAGCAAAACCTGTTAAACAGGGCTATGTGTGGCCCTGTGAACAGAATACACCGAATTTGCCTTTTTTTTGACTCAGTCAACCCCTCCCTATATTACACCTCCAGCCTTCACTCATCCTGTCATTTTCCTCATTTTTTCCCCTTCTCTATCTCTTTGCCTCAGACTCCTGGTTTTATTTATTTGGTTTTTTTATTTATAAAGTGTGCCTTGATTCCCTTTTATGCTTCACTCTGTGCTGGGAGACCACAAGAGGCAATTGGATGTGATGTTCTGCAGCCCTGCTCTCTGTGGGACACGGGGGGAACGTGCTGGGGGTCCTGCTGTGTTCCCAGGGATGCTGTGCTCCGTGATGTCCCTTCAGGAGAATGTGACATGCTGCAGAATGTGCCCCCCACCAGCAGTGGGCTGGGGAGGTGGGTCCTGTCCTTAGAGTTGCTCCAGTTACACACAAATCCCAAATATCCTAACTATCTGTGTTGTTTTAAAGGGCTTTTATTTCCAGATAAGTGACTTTCTCAGGCTTGTTTTTCATTCCCTTCGAAAACTCTCAGTTCTGCTGCTTGTCCAAGCTATGCACAAGCAACAAATAGTGATAAAGAACAACCTATTGGCACGGGAATGCAGGGGCCAGCTGGTTGGACTGTGTATTTATTGGACTGGAGATACTGGCAGCATGGAATTATGAAGGTCTGCTGTTAGTTTAGGCTTCTCCTCTATCTGGTTGGGCCAGCTGTTCTTTCAAATACCAGGGAAGTTTGGTGTAGTTACAGGAGAAAAGTTTCTTCTTGTGGTTTATCCAAGTTTGCAGGTTGCTCACTGACTGCACATTGTTTGCCACCACCTCTACTCTTCCCCATAGCAGCCAGTTCTTTCCCTCCCTTTGCTTCCTGGATCTTTGTGCAACAAAGTGAAAAAGGACCTTTCCAAAGGCCCAGCACTGTTGTAAAGCCACAGGAGGGCTGGGCACAGGGCTGTTACACCCTGGAGTTGCCCAGGTCTATGGAGGAGCCAGGCCACGTGGCTGCCACTATGTTGTAAAGCTTGTTTTGGGAGGTGGTGTGGGAGAAATGTCCTTTATCCTGAGATTGCTGGGTCTGCCATCCAAGGGGACACTCGTCAGCAACTTCCTATCTGCAAATCACAATTACTGGGACAAGGGAAAAACAACCCTGGGCCAGTCTTGGTCTTACCTGCTGTAGTTTTTAAAGAAAAGGCACAACCTCCAGTAAATAATCACCCAAAGAAGTGAAATTTAACATCTTTCTAAAATAGCTTGGATTCGAAAAGCATCCCAGTGTTGTCTCTTTGCCTTGCAGGGAGTCTGCATGAAGCAAAATCTGGTGATTTTGGTAGTTAGAGGGGAAGCAGCACCAGCACAAGTGAGATAAGCAGAGATCTGAGCCTTGCTTTTCCTGTCATAAGCTGCTCTGGTGCACGGAAAGGCCCGTGGGGGAGGAGGAAGACTTAGCTGGTGCTGTGCAGTGACTTGATGAAGCTTGGCCCACCCTCATGGGAAAGTCCCAGGGATTTCTGACAAACCATCCAAATCTTGCTTCTCCTGTCATTTACAGCAACAGCCCAGCCTTGTGTGATTTCAGTCTGGTTCCTGTGCTGGACTGCAGCTGGAAATGGAGGAAGCTCTTCCTCCTTTAAAGAGCTGCAGTGTCCCTCCTCTCCACTCCCAGGAGTGCCATGATCTCCTGTAGATCGAGCCTTACAGCATTCCTTGGGCTCTGCCTCCCTGCCAGTTTTTCCTGGGTATCTGTGTGCTCACAGGACCAGCACAGCTGGGGTGAAAATCCTCAGAAAACCTCTGCTGCTGGGAGTCCCACTGCACCCGTGGCTCCTGCAGAGCATCACTTTGGCCTGGCAGCCTTTCCAAGCCCGTATCCCACTTGCAACATCCAGCTTCACATGGGAACAAACCTTAATTTTGTGGTCTCCAGCAGAGCAGCAAGTCCCAGGCCCTGGAGCCACCATTCCAGTAGATGGCATCAAAGACAGCTCGTTCCTCTGCTGGATCCTGCTCCAAGGGCTCTTTTCCCACAGTTCCACTCCCCACAGTCCCATTTCCCAGCAACTCTGGAGCAGATATTCCTGTAAAAAAGCAAGCTCCTTGTAAAATGTAGCCTGTGCATTGCTTTTCTTTTGCTTCATTGTTAAGTGACATGGCCCATGTCACGTAGGACCTGTGCCCAGTTTTCCCCCCAGCAGTAGGGACTGGGTGCTTTCTGCTCACCTTTGGCCATTCAGCCATTATCTCACCTGAAAAATGCATTGAAAAATTAATTACAGACCTTCAGGTGCAGGTTTTGATATCTGTATTTAGTTTACTTTATATTCATATGTGTAATATTTGCATATGCAGTGCCCTGCATCGTAGGGAGATGAAATCTTCCTTTTTCTTTATTTATAAACTGTGAAGAGACCTCATCGTTGCTGGAGGTCATTGATCTACCAGACATGAAGAAATCCCTCTTCTTGACTCCAACCTGTAGGATTTCCCATGACCAGCAGGTTTAGCACACTGCCAGACTTCAGCTGACACATCACATTGGAAAATCCAGTCACTGCCACATCACATCTTTAAAACTTGATCACTGACTCACCATTATTTCTGATTTCTCTTTGGGAGCATTCCAAAATCAGGCTCCCTACATTAGCAGAAGGAGGTCAGGAGTAGTGAGGGAGGAGGAGGAGGGAATATCAGTGTAGTTTTTACTTTTAAACTTAGACCCCTGTGATTTTTAAATGTAATGATTGTAACATACCCTGCCCTTGGGAAGTGTATTCCAGCTGCCTCACAGTGCTTGCATTAGCCAGTAGACTTAGCAGGATTTTATGGATCTATTTTCAATTAAAAGGAAAGAGCTGGAATTTCTTCCCACTGGGTTTATCTTCTGCTCTATTTGTGAGTTCAAAAAGAAAAAAAAATTACCCTTCCTTCTTTACCAGGCCATAGATACCACATATACTTTGGGCTGTACTCTTCAGTCTTCACCTGCTCAAGGTGACTTTGGTTTCTTCAGGCTGGGCTAGGCAGGATTTGGGCTGTTGGGTGAGGTTTGAGGGAGGCAGAGCGTGACAGGCATATGGCAGTGTCCATGGCTGGAGGTCCTGCTGGAAAAATCTGTGAAATTGCAGGGTGGTTATTCTTTCCCAGGCAGATTTTTGATATGTTCTGTGCTCAGAGCAAGACCACTGCAAAAATCTTGTATAGCAGAGAGATGTGACACAGAGCTTTGCTGGAGCTCCAGGAGAAAAGCAAATCTGCATAATGCATTTGTTTAATGGATTAGATCTGAAAACAGGATTAAACCCTCCTGAGGGCTTTGAGGTGGCAAACAGAGAGCTCAGCTGGGCCAGTGGATGCTCCTGTGGTGGGGCCCCATTGCTGAAGGTGGTGTTGGCACTGGTGGCAACTGTCAGTGGGTGCTGCTGCCTTGGTGGACCCCTGAGGCTGCAAGGAGCTGTCAGGCTGATGCCCACCAGGGCCAAGGCCAGCTGGGAGCCTCCAGGTGTGTCCCCGGCCTCCCCTCAGGTGGGAACAGCATCCTCCAGGATGAGCAGGCCATCAGTGCTGCTCCTAAAACATCCCTGCTGCAGGGTGGTGAGGGAGGGCATCATTGCAGATTTAGCACATGGTTTTTAAGGCACAAACATAGCCTGGAATGCTGGCAAATTTTCCAGTACCAGCAGCTAAATCCCTTTCACAGGGTGAAGCTGGACTGTGTTTTCCAGGTGGGATGTACAACTGTGCTGCCCAGTGCCAGGGAAAAGATTCCTTCCCAGGAAAAATAATGAAAGGTGCCAGCCACTTTATTGCTGGTTATCCTGTTCCCTGGGGATGAGTGAGCAGAGCCTGAGGAACAGGCCTTATGGGGAGAAGGGGGATTAAAGGAATGAAGCTGAAAGAAAACCATCTCGATGCTTTCTTTGTGGGAAGGGATCACAGTGCCTGGGGCCATTCAGGTGTTATCCTGCTTACAAGAGCTGGAAAGCTGAGAAGAGTGAAAGGGGAGGTAGGAGGGACCTCTCCAGGAGACACTTTAGAACTTAGAGATTTATCAGGCACCTGAAGTCTACAAAAACACAATTTTGCTGAGAAGGGACCAGGTGGGTGTGCTCTCAAAATGCTGCTGTGCAATGGCAAACCCTCTGTCCAAACATATTCTTCCTCATTTGTAGTTTCAGGAAGGTTTACACATTAAAACACCTCAGCAATACCTGGGGGCTTCACTCCATGGATCAATCCACAGCCCTTGGCTCTCACATGCAGTCCTAGCAGACAGGGAGAGTTTGGCTTTGCCTGCACTGAGGAATGAGGAATTAATTCTTCCTGGCGTAATGCAATTCACCATTTATAGTCCTGCAACAAAATCCTGCATTCTGGTTTTCAGGGAGCTGGGGGCTGGTGGGAACAGGGAGAGAGGGATCCTCTCCATCCCTGCCTGTGGGGAGCCTTGTCCCAAACACAGGACAAAGGCTGATGGGAAAAGATAAAAGGAGCCTGTGCTCTACAAAAACAGGTGGAAGTTGTCCAACAGCAGCTCCAATTTGACTTATCCTTGTCTAGTTTCTGCATTGTTCCCAGCTACGTATATCTTCACAGATCTGGCCTTTGGTTTTGGAGAAGTCTGGAAAATTCATCTACTTGTTTCAGCAAAGGCAGCACATTTCCTGACTGGGATGCTGGGCATGGAGAAGATGCTGCTTTTCAGCCTGATTTGAGCAATCTCCTTCCCATCTCAGATTTTGCAGAGATTTCTATGAAGGTTTCCTCTGTAGCTGTGCCAGGGAGTGCAGCGAGGGGCAGGTGATGCCTCAGAGCCAGATGGTTCATGGAGGGGTGTCAGGAGCACAAGGACACGTGAGGACAGAGCACAGGAGCCCAGGCACAGCAGGCAGCCAGAACAACCTGTCAGCAGATGTGGGGAGCTGAGCTGGCCCTTCAGCTCCACTTTCCACCATGGAACTGGCCAGGTCTGACCAGATCTGGCCATGCCAGCCTGGCCTGGGCCAGCCCAGCACCAGGCTGTGCAGCCCAGCTGAGCTGCTTGGGGGATTATGGGTGGCACCGTGGGCTTTGGGGCTTTGGGGCCAGCTGCTGCCTGTCCTGAACAACCTCTACAAACTGAGTTTAGCTGGGCATGAGGTAGGAACACAAAATACAGAGCTTGAGATGATTCATCCTAAGGGAGAAAGGCCTCACTCCCCTCATCACCTGCTGTGAAGGACAGGCACACAATTAAAAGTTTTCTGCAAATGCTAATTAAAATGGACTTAGCTAATGACTGATTGGTCTTTTGATTGCATTAAGATTCTAAGTGTAATGAACTTAACTGAAGTATGGATTACAATCTTGTTCTAATTAAAACAAAAACGTGTAACACATATTAGCACATATCAGAAAGAGTTTTAATGGCTGTTTGGGATCAAACTGTTGAAAATATTAATGTGTTGTCTAAAGCCTGCAGCACTTAATTAGATTAGTGGAATTCAGATTACTTCAAAGGGTGCATCCAGATATGATTTTCTTGTGCTCTCAGAAGTAGAGGGAATATAGATCTGGATTGTTACTTCCATGCTACTCCTCCTTTGCCCTCCAGTTCTGAATCCTGACTTCCTCAGTCCCCTCCAACCCCGTGGCCTGTGGAGGAGAGGGGCAGTTTGTAATTCTGAACCTTTTGCATATCTAATTGCTGAGCAAGAGGTGCCATTTTCTGCCTTGCTTTGGACACACAGAGTAGAGCCAGGGGGTTGTTGTTACCTTGCAATAGATGGACAGAGATTAAACAACACCCTTTGCTGCCAGCAGCCACAGGGAAAAGGTGTTTAGTGTTGGTACAGCAGTAGTGGCCAGGGAAAGCTGTGATCAGAAAGGTGAAGCAGAGCTCAAGTTGAAATGTCAGGAATCCAGGGGGTCAGGAAGGGCTCACAGCTTTTGTCTGGGCCATGCTACAGTTCTGCCTCTCACCTCTGCAGCTCTAGAGGAACTGATCTACTTTAATTCAACTTTTTAATGCCAGGTGAAGAAGGGATTGCAAACAGGGTGTTCTTCCTGGAGAGCACTGGACTTAATTTCTTCCACTCTTTTGGAAGCAGCTGTTTCTGCCCTTCTTAAAGACAAAACACACAGCCTTTCTTTTTCTCTGGATGCTGCCTGGGGCAGGAGAAAGCCATTTGCTGTAGGTGGTTTCTCCACCCAGCTCCTACCTGAAGTGACAGGTTTGCAAAGTCAAAAAGTCACTGCTTCTGAGGCCTCTCCAACCACCAAAAAAAGTTTTTTTGAATATCTTGTGATCCCTTTGCTTCGGCTGTCTTCAGTTACCCTTCCTGTTTCTAAACCTCCTGGAGGTCCTTGGGAGGGCACAGGGGAACTGCAAACTCACCTCTGAAGGGGAACAGATCCCAAAACTACCAGTGAGACACAATCTATTAAGGCATTGACAAGCTGGTGCAGCATTTCTATGAATTTAGTGTCAGGGCTTGATTTTTGACATCTGCCCAGCAGATCTTCTCCAGGTATCCCCAGTATGGTCAGGTCAGACTGACAGGTCAGAAGCTGGTGGAAGGGATCTGCTCTCTAACCTGGTTTCCCTCCAAAAAAGAGACAGATCTGTGGGCAGAACTGGGAATGTGCAGCTCCCCTGTGCTCTCCTGGCCACGAGGAGCAGGGAAGAGGCTCTGTAAGAGCAGCAGTTGCTCAAGGGCAGGGCTGGGGAAGAAAATGTGTGAGCTCAGGAAGAGCATGTGGTTATGAGTCAGGGTGTCACCAAGCAGCTTCTGAGGTGACACTTAGACCAGTCTGAGCTCAGGCTTCCTGTCTTCAGAGCATCTCATGTGGGTCACACTTGGAGCAAGCCAAGCTCACACAGCCACGCAGCAGCACCTCACACCAACCCAGCACTGAGGTGTGGGACTCCTTGCAACAAGTCTGACAGTGGTCTGACCTTCTGGTCTTGGTGCCACAGCACCTCCAATGACACATCTGTAACTGGGGCCACACAGCTCCCCCCAGGCTGCGACACAGCAGCATATCTCTGTTTTTATGGCAGCTCTGGTCGCCTCTCTCTACCCAAATCACTGCCTGAATGTTAAGTCTGGGATCATCCCAACCCCCCCTGATGCCACACTACAGCTTTGAGCCCTGCCGTGGCAGTGGCACGACCTCTGTGAGTTTTGCAGTTCCAGGATAATCTCATTTTAGAGATTATCTGGCCATGGTTAACTGGCCATGTTAACCCAGTCAGTAGCTGGTATTTACTCAGTTTATCAAGTCCTTCACTGTGCAGGCCTGGGTGTGCCCTGCATTGATAGAGGGAGGAGATTTTACCCTAGAATTTGGAGGTTGATTTAGCAATCCTGCTTGCCTGATGTCCGAGTCTGTGGTATGAGTTTACCATACCAAGGCAGAGAGGGCTTGAGCCCAGTGAGGGCTGAATTGCAACCATCACCTGTGCAAAGAGAGGTACCCAACCCACTGAGCAGAGAGGAGGAACAGCAGTGAGTAAACCTAATTATGTGCCAAAGTGGTTGCCAGGAGTTGGAGGGGCAGAAGATGCTGTGAGGTGGACTCATCAGCATGAGATAATGTCACTCCTGTGGCAGCACAGAGAGGAGAGAGCTGCAGCCAGAAGAGGCCGTGTCCAAACAACTCAACACCCTGAAATAAAGACAAGTTAAGGAGAAGAATGGGACAGGCTGCCCAGGGCAGTGGTGGGGTCACCATCCCTGGAGGGATTTAAAAGATGCCCAGGGGGTCTTGGTGGTGCTGGGGCTGGACTCTGAAGTCTTTTTAAACCTAAAAATGCTTTTGTGATTCTAAGGTGATTCAATCTAATTCAAGATAAAGACAGGACTTTGAGAAGCCTCACATGTGAGTCTGTATCTGTGTGTGTACAAACATGGCCATATAACCCTGGGGAGAACTGGGGAAGTTAGCAGGCACCTGAGAGCAGGAGGATGCTGCAGCTGAGCAGCCTGGATGCAATTTACTGAGAAAACTCCAGCTCTGTGTTCCTCCAAAAGCCACAGATTTTGCTCCTGAGGTTTCTGTGCCAATAATCTTGTTAGCAACAGGATTTACATGTTGAGATGAGGAGAGGTAAAGCAGGGTTAAAAAAAAAAAAAAAAAAGATACCACAGATGCTACTTCATCAGCCCCAGCTAATTTTCATGCAATTCTGGTTTCAGATAAAGAGCCTTCCCTGGGTTTTTGTAGGAGAACAGCAATGCAGGCTATTCAAAGGGTGATAATACATGGCTCTCGAGGCTAAAGCCTCCTGCTTTCTGAACACACATCCTCAAGGAGCACAGCAGGGAGCAGGGATGTGCCTTCAACACACTGCTGCCAGACTCAATCTCTTGCAATCTCTTGCTCCACTCCAGCTTCGGGGCAGACAATGGGAGAAAAATTATTTTGAGTGAAGCCCTTGCTCACTAATTGCAATTTGTCCTGAGACTCAAGCAGGAGCAGGGAAATTTATTTGGTGTTATGGCTGTTTCAGGGAGTTATGGTGAACACTGAACCCTGCAAATATTCAGGAAGGGGCAAGATTAAGGCTTTGTTAAAGCAGAATAAATGCTTTAGAATTCCAGTGAAAACAGAGGAGCTGAGTAACATCTTCTAGTGTTTAACAGAACTGCAGCCAACCACGTATGGCTGTTTTCACAGATCCATAAACTAGATATTATAAAAAAGGAAAAGAAAAATAAAACAAAGGAAATCCACTTTAGCTGAGATAAACTGAACCTGGACACATGTGCAGACCCAAAAGAACAAGAGGCACCTCACAAGGCTAAACGAGCTGGCCGTTCCCAAGAGTGTCAAGTGTGATCATCTGTGAAACAGGAACAGCAGCCAATGTTTCTTTTAGTAAAAGGGTGAAATGAAATGCTAGTTTTGAAAAGTTTACATAAAGTTAAGTGAGCAGGATAATCCCAGCCTCTTACACCACTCTCACACTTGACAATGTACGCAAGAAGGGAGGTGTGAGCAGAGCTCTCTCCTCGTGTATCCTGTTTTGTGTGTCCCTAACACATGACCAGCTGAAGTCCTTCTGTGGAGTTTGGTTAGGAAAGACAGCAGCTGGCCCCAAAACCCCACAGTGCCACCCATCCTGTCCCCAAACAGCTGGCTCAGCTGGATGGAGCTCTACAGGCCTGGTGGGCTGGATCAGCTCAGATCTCACCAGTGGTATTTTGGTGGAAAGTGGAACTGTAGGGCCAGTCCAGCTCCCCCACATCTGCTGACAGGTTATCCTGGCCTTTTGGCATCCTTTATCCTCATTATCACCCCAATCCAGGTGGGATTTGCCTGCCCTGTGTGCAGCATCCTGACATAGCTCCAGGGACAGCTGTGGCCACAGGGAGCCGCAGCAATGGGTGCTGTCCTCCCTCACAGGATGGTTTGGTTTGGAAGGAACCTTAAAGATGATCCAATTCCACACCTTCCATAGCCCAGGCTGGCTGTGCCAGGGGACACTGGCAGTGCCTGGGCTGTTGGGAGGGCAGGTCCAGGCACCCACAGCCAGCGAGGCCGTGGAAGCTGAGGAAGGCAGCCCTGGCTGTTGGCCGAGCCATGGCAGCAAGCTGTGCCTTTCTGCTCTGGCAGCCCTGAGATCTTCTCCAAAATTGCTTGTCTGCAGATAATGATGAATAGTCCCTTTATGCACAGTAACTGAGTAGTAGTGGTGTCGCCTCCCTGAGAGAAATCAGCAACCCCTCCTCGAAGGGATGGAATTATGCTCCTTTGGCCATATACAGGCTGCATAATTCACTGTAATTTTATTATCTCTGTGCACTCAGAACTACACCACATGGTTCTTCTGTAAGTGGTGAAGGTAAGAGGCTACACCAGCATGAATTTTCTTTAATAAGATTACACCATGATAATAGGCTCTTAGAATAATTCAGCTACTAATGATTTTGTTCTTCCTTGCTTCCACACGATCAAGGGCAATATGCATTAAAGTTGCAGAGGCTTTCTTAATTATGGAGTAGTAAGTATATATTTTATCTATCAGCTGTAATATTCAAAGGAAATTTTTGTTTTTGTGGGAAAAACTTACTTGGCGTTGCCATTTTCAAGGCTCTCTGTTTAAGCCTGTGCAGTCCTATGATCAAATTTCTGCAATATAGTGGTGGTGTTTTTGTGGGAAAAATCCAAGTGTTGAAACACAATGCAGCCAACCAAGCTGTCTGGAAGGGGATCAACCTTGTAATACTTTAATCTGATTAAAAAAAAAAGAAGAAGAAGAAGCAGTAGTAAAAATTATAAATTATTTCTTCATGCAGATGAGTTGCCTAACATCAGGCATTCAAATTAGGAAAGGTTGGCTCGACTCCCCCGGGGCCTCAGTTTCCCTTTCAGTAAAACAAATGAAAGAGTGGTTGGCACTTTCAGACCTGCCTTGGTGGGTTATCCCAGCTGGTTTGTGTTGCACCCTGGGAGCACGGAGAGATTTGGTTCCCTGATGTTTGTAAAACTCTCTCAGATCTTTCAAGGAACAGTGCAAAGCCTTGTTTTAACATTCCCAGAGGCAGCGCTGGGTAACGGCTGTCACCCAGATTATACCAGTCCTTGGAGAGCATGATTTTATCCACGATCCTACCTGGCACTGGAAGCTTCCAGCCCTCCATGGTGGAGCTGGCTTGACCTTCAGTGCTATCTGAACCTGCTCTGCCATGTGCCAACCTCCCTCCAATCTCTGCTCCTCTGGATGAAATACACTTTAACGTGGCCTGCTCTGAACAATAGCTCCTCAGTTCAATTCCTATCAGCATCATTCCTGCACAAGTGGGGAGGGTGGAGGCCCGGAGCCACACGTCTATTAATCAGGGCTGGGTGTCACTCTGCAATTCAGAGATGGTTTGTGCGGAAGGAAGCCGAGCTTTGCAATGAAAGAATTTTGAGGTTTGCTCTGAAAAGGCTTGTTACCACTCCTGACATGCTTCCCCACCCCAAGGTTGGGTCTTCGTGGCTTACAAGAGGACAGAATTCACACCAGCTGATGAGTCATGGTAAAATTTGTTCCTTCTTCAAGGACCTCTCTGGATCCACCTGGGGAAGGAGGGAGACACATGTCCCTGCATCTCACAAAGCTTTGGAGTTACATAAAGAATGAGGATTTGCAGCAGATGGGGCCTGCACTGGAGCTGTTTGAGCTAAGGCTGCTCATGACTTGGGCATGGTGGTTTTCACCTGGGCATTGTGGATTTCACCTGGGAATAGTAGCAGGAAACTTAATCCAGGTGGGAGTTCAGGGTTGGAGGGAGAGCACCATCCCTTCAAGCACTGCCTTGCTCTCTGGCTGGAAGAAGGGTTGTGTAACCCAGCACTGTGAAAATCATCAGCTCCTGAGCTCTGCCTGCACTGGGTCTCTCCCTCCTTTTCCAGCAGAGGGGAAAAAGCAGATTTTTTCCAGCTAGATGAGGCAGTGGAGTTGGGAAATGGGAAAGGATCAGGTGAGTTTTCCTCCGTAGTGGCAAAGGCCTTTCCCCACGGCTGTTAACCAGGAGGATTAAAGAGTGAGTTCTCCTCAGCTGTCGACCCTCAGCTGAACCCTTGGGTTAGGAGCTGACTTTTCATTTGGGACTGACAGACTTGCAAGCTAAATCAGAGCCCAGATGGCTTAGAAAAGCCCAGAGAGCTCCAACCTGAGAGCAGCTCTTGCCACGCACGTTCCCATGCTCTTTCAACAGGCCGGGGCCGCTGTGCCAAGTGTGATTTCAGAGGAAGCTTGGAAAGAAAGTCCAGCCCCGTCTGTCATCCTTTTTTTCAGAGAACTTCTGGTGCCTTTGCCATGTGCAGAATAGCTGAGAGAAAGGGCTTTCACAAACCTCGGAGCTGGGCTTCTGTGTGTCCTGCCTCCCTTCTTCCTAAGATGCGTTCTCTTCCTCCATGAGTCACCCCGTGGATGGGAACAAGAGACTTTTCAGGGAAAAGGAGACAAAATAGCAGGAGCTGGCTCTTCAGAGGGGCTGTGGCCGTTTGTTGGTGGAGCTGGAAGCATCTGTCATCTTTAGCCCGGGGAGATCAATCCCAAGGCTGAATCACTGCGGCGTTTGTATGCGCGGCCGCACGCTGTGCCGGGTGGCCGCCTCGCCCAAGGTGGATGTGCTTCAGAGGAGAAGCAGTTTGCATGTATAAAAATACTCAGTGCCCATGGGTGAGCTGCAGACTGGGCCAGTCAGGCTGTGAGGACATTTCCTGCAGTTTGCTGCGAGGGCTGGGCGCTCCAGGGCCGCGGGATTTGCTGTGTTAGCAGTAAAACGGCGCCCCAGGAGTCAAACCTGTCCTGCTGTGGGGGCACCTGTGCCTGGCCATGTCCCAGGGAACTTTCTCTGCTCTGATGTTGGTCTGGAAGGGGCTTTGTGGACCTGGTGGCTGCTCCCTGCTCCTCCACAATGTTTTAGGGCTCTAAACACTTCAAAAGTGGCTTTGCAGGTGTCCCTCCAGCCTTGTCTCAACACACAGCTCCGTGCACCAGGAAAGCACACCTTGGCTCTGAGCAAACACTCCCTCTGCTGCTTCAAGGAGCTGTGACATGGAAAACTTGTAATTAAAGCCAGATTATTGGTCTTGGCCCTTCTTGTTAGTGTTTTGATTTGGGGTTTTCTTTTTTTAAGTCCCTTTAAGATGTCTGGATAGATGATATCAAGGTTAATTTGTTTGTGATGGAAGAAATGTTTTCACATGGTGGCTAAATGTTGTTGGAAAAGAGCAGAATTAATAGCTTCTCACTTAATCCTGATTAAACTGGCAGCTGGGAGATATTGATCAGTGTGTTCACAGCAAACTATCCCTCTCTAATGCTTGGGGTAAACAAGCCTGGGACTGGTTACCTAAACCCTTCCCACATTGGCAGCCCCATGGACTGGGCAGGACCTGAACCTGTACATCCTCCTCCTCCCCAGCAGAAGGCTTTGTCTGGGGTTAGCTCCCTGGGGTATAGCCAGGCTGGCTTTGCCCCAAAATCTCCTGGGGTTGCAGAGCAGTCACCCAGGTCTGGATGTTCCTGGGGAGCCCTCTCTGCCAGGGACCCTCAGTGGCCCCCACTCCTGGCCGCTGTCACAGCCATCACATGGGATGCTTGGAGCAGATCAGTGTTTCACAGAATCCAGAAAAACTCCTTAGGGGATTTAGCAGCAACTGATTTTAGGAGTTTAAATAAAAAACAGGGCTTGGCCAGAGCAGGCACCAGCTTGGACCTGACCCCAGCTTTGCTGGTGTTCTGAATCCTGCCGCTTCCATTGCTGTTGGTCATTTTTGATACACAATTTCTGGGGACAGATGGCAGGATAAACCCTTGCTCACCATTCAGCCCACCTGTTTGATCATGCTCTCACCCCCAAAGTCATAAACCAGAAGCAATTTTGAGGCTGCCAAGAGAGGGAAGGAGGCTCAACAGCCCCAGCTTTCCTGCTCAGGCTTTATTACTCTCAGCAAACACATGTTCCACATTCAAGTCCATGCATTCTTAATGCAGCCACTGCCAGGCTGGCTCCAAACAACACAGATTGCTCTGGCTTGGGTCTGTCTTGGCCATTCACAAGGTCACTGCATTTTTGCACCTCTGGCTGCTGCACCGTGGTTGATTTCATGTTAACACAGACCAGGTCTGGAAATACCTAGAACTGTCTTCAGCCTCCCAGGGAATGAGTGGGAGTGGATGGAGAGTAACATGACAAGGAACATCTTTCCAGAGGGCACTTAGAAATGTGCTTTTCTCAGGGAGATGAGTACTGCAGGGGCTCAGTTTTATCCTTGCCAGAAATTCCATTTAGAAGAGCACAATTCCTGCTGGAGGTACCATAACTGTAACCAGTACTGGATCTGGCCCAGAATTAATTAATTGTGGTAGATCTTGGTACTGATCCACTGCTAAGTACTTCTGGAAAAGTTTGTTTAGTGAATGTTAGATAAAATATTTTTCCATGGGTTGAGTAGGAGATGTGGAAGGGAATTGACCTCCCTGATACCTTGGGCAGCATTGCTTCCAAAAATCAGCAGCTGGCTCTCCCCACCCTTGCTCTGCTTCTGCATCCTGGTGCTCTGCTCACCTTACACTTGATGTATTCAGATATCCAAAGGCAAGTATTCCCCCAGATGTCCCTCCTCACGTGGCAGGTGACAGTCTTGCAGGAAGGTGCACTGTATGCTGTAAGACAGACACTGTTACAGTCACTGTCTCTGGGAAGCAGGCTCAGGCTTGTTACCCTTGTTCCACCAAATGTTTGGTGCATCTACACAGTAGCTGACTTCCAGCCCGCTCCTGTATCCCGTGTGCTCCAGCCTGGATGATGGATTCCCTCCAGGATGCAGATGGGCCTTTACCAGGCATTCTCTTGCTCACCACAGGGCCAGCTCATCCTCCTTGCATCCAAGTTTACGAGGTACAAAGCCATGGCAGATGAAACCCATCTGTCGTAGGTGAGTGGAGTTAAGCTCTTTTACAGCTGAGGGAGCAGGCATAAATCAAAATGGGGAAATTGATGGAGTTCTGGCTTCCTGCAGGGGCTGTTATTCTGTTTTTCATACAGGCAGGAGCGTTGCTGCTCCAAGCTTATAGTTCAGTTGTACCTTCAGGCTTCAGTGCCCTTCCTGCACTCCCTGGGGTCGATGGCATCACTCAGCTCTCCTTTGGGCACAGGCCTGACTCCCAGAAACCACCGTGTTGGCAAAGGTTCATCCTGCCGCTCCCCAGGGGACTGGACTCCGGCGAGCGATCCTTCGGCATATTTGCATTTGGATTTTCTTCATTCCAGCCTGGGCATGTACGGGTTCTCCCTGCTGCCTGCTCAGCCATTGGGCCCACTCAGGACTGACCACAGCATTTTTGGGCTTTGTAGAATTCCTTCAAGTCCCAGGGAGGTGCTGGGTGAGCAGTGGGAGTGTGTGAGGGCATCCAGAGGGATTTCACGCCTCGCTCTCATCGGGACCTCTGAGCCATGAACGAGAGGCTGCATTTTTTCCTCATCTCCTGCCAAACCTTGGTCCTTTCTTCCATCCTCCATATGCTGCCTTGTTGGCCTGAACAGCCATCTCTTAATCTAAGTCTGTCTCGGGAGAACCAGTTAGTAAAACATCCTTAATTAACCTTGCTGGGTTCAGTCTGAGAGCAAACCAGACCTACTGAGGTGCTGCTCCGCTTGTGTCAGCAGCTGTGAGAGAGAAGACACAGGTGGTGTTTGCTCCTCAGAAGTTGGGATTTGATGTGCTTCCCAATGCTGCTGGAACAGGCTGTGGCTCTCCCATATCCCCACAGCTTTTCTCTCCTTTGGTTTGCAAGAGCCTTGCAGTGGCTCATTGTGTCTCCTCGCTCAGTTAAAAGCTGAACCAGCTGAAGCTGCAGCACTGAAGGCAAGATTGTTTTCCTTTTCAGAAGCAAGAAGGGTGGGAATTTGGGGTCATTCCCCAACAGCCCATTTCCCTTGAGCAGATCAAGAAACTCTACTCTTGGGTTACTTGTCCCAACAGCTTCCCTGTGGGAAGTCTGGTCCTCTTCCCCTCTTCTGTGACAGAAACAGGGATGGGAGATAGAAGGGTTTGGCCACATGGATTGAGATTTGGACAAATAAATGAACACATGGGTCAGTGGGCAGATAGGTGGTTATTTTAACATCTGAGGCAAAGAGAAATGCTCCGTTCTTTTATTATTATACCTGGAGACATGCAGCATGTTAAGTTAGGAGACTTTAGGGTAGGTGCTGACTCCAGTTTATGTTTGGAAATATCTGCTGGAGGCACAGAGTGAATTCATTCACAACAAATGAGACCTAAGACAGTGGGAAGTGGTGGGTGAATTATCCATCAGGTAGGACAATGCTTTTGAGGGAAAATGAAGAGGCTCCTGCTGTGATTCCTGAAGTCAGTGCATTATTCCTGTCTGTTGGACTCCTCTCCACTCTGCCTGGAGCGACGTGTGTTTCATGGCCCTTCAGAGAAAGCAGCTCTGTCTTTCATGTTCACGGCGTGCTCACGTTTCCCCCTTCCTCGTCTCGCAGCTCAGTATCACTGATATTATGACAGAACGTGTTCAGTGCACAGAACTATTAAAAATGTAGCTCATATGGTGCTGATGGGAGGCTGACATCTCCTGAATAATTTATTTTAACTGGAAAGATTTGTAACACTTAAGCGTTAGCAGGACGCTTTATTTTAACTCTTCCCGAGGCGGCTGCTTGTGATTCTCTTGTTTGGGCAAGAAGTGGCTCAGCCTGTTTGAGGCCAAAGCCAAAGACACCTCCCTCAGGGACAGTCAGACTGCTGGTCGTGGTCCCTTGGAGGCTGGAGAACTCCAGAAGATCTCCAAAAAGGAATCTGGAGGCGTTGGAAGAAGCAGTCACAGTTGGATTGCCCCTGCCTTGGGAATAGCGAGCTTTTTCCAGTGTGGAGGATTGAAACAGGCTGTAATTACTGGCTGCAAAATATTTACAGTAAGCAAGGAATGGCTGGCTACCTTCAATTCCTGGCAGCAGTTCCCTTCCTGGGGCAGTGACTGTAAGTACCTGCTCTGAGGAGTAGCTGCTGCCATCCCCCTTGTCCAGGGGGAAGGACCTGAGGTGTTGCTGGGCCAGGGGTTTGCACAGGGTCTTTTCCGTTCCTAACAACCCTGTGATTTCATGGGTATGGATGAAAGGAAGTCAGGGCCGTTGCTTTCTTGTGTACATTCAGTAGAAACTTTGTGCAAATTTTCTTGCACACAAGCCAACAACCTGAATTTCTAAATTTATGCAATCACAAGGGGGGCTTATCAGTTAAATTCTGGGTATCAGTGTTATCAAGATTATTTCGGTGATGATCATCTAAGAGGGCTCTTCCTCCCTCTTTTTTATCATTACACACAGACAATTCCTGCTCTCAGCTGCAAGGAAGCAATTCCCACTCAAGTCAAAGGAAGCTGCTCAGAGAGACAGGCTTTATCCCATACTTTATATACAAATTTATCACTGAAATTGCTGTGCCCACACCCCATGACTGCTTCAGCCCAGAGGGGCTCAATGCTGACTCACAAGCAACTCCTCCTTACTTTCTCTTGCTCTTCTTCCTCTTACTGCTGGTTGTGTTCCTTGCAGAGTTGTTTTGCTGCCTTCCAGTCTTCCTCCAGGTTCTACCAAATCTGAGTTTAACACCTTAGGTAAGACAGTCTGTCCTTAAGGGCTGCAAAATCCATGGTGATGAGAGGGAATGGGAAGACAGAAATCCTGCTATTTCTGGTTTACAGATGAGGTCCTGCAACGTAGAAGGTCAAATTCTGAAGTTCTTGAAGTCAATGCCAAAATCCATTTATGGCTCCCAGCTGGCCAGGGCATCATCCCAAACAGTTTGTGGCTGATCCGTTCTCTTTTTGGCCACAGATTCATCCAGCACTCTGAATCTTCTCCCTGCCTAATCTTGGAGGGTCTGGAAACACCTCACTCTCTGTATCTGTTTTTCTCATAATGAAGTTCCTAGGTGCTCACACAAAGAAGCAAGGTGGTGTTATTCTCATTTTTCATGTTGTGGAAACTGAGAAAGGCCGAGTGAGGTACCCGAGGTCACACACCAGTGTCAGAAGCAAAAGTAGGTTCTCCATGTCCTCTGTTCCTTCCCAGCCTCTCTCACAACCCCAAAGAGCAATAAAATGAAACAAAGGTTCATAGCAAGAAAAATTGGATTGGAACCTGCAGCAGCCCAAGATCAACCATGGAGACCCTGTGGCTCAGCAGAAACCCTGGAGTTAATGACCTCTGCAAAACTGATGTATTTTTACATAACTAAATTCCAAGAAAAACGTAAATCTTTATTAATTATCAAGACTAGTAGGAGAGAAGAGTCAGTCTTTAGGTCAGATTCATCTAAATCCATCACCTAGCAAAAATTTATATTACAAATAAATACACCCTAGAAACTAGTCCAATAAATTTTTCCTATTGAAACAAGTTGTCTTCCTGCTTTATGTATCATTTTAAAGGAAGGTAATTGAATATAAATTTTCTCCATCTACAGAGAAATAGACATCCAAATGCATGTATGTGTCTGTGAGTATCTGTGTTTTGGGGATAGTGCTGACATCTGTGTAGGGCATGTTGGACTGAGTCTGACTGACTTCAATAGCTGTTGGAGTGGAAACCAGCACTGATCTCCAACCTGGGGAAAATTCTCCTCAATTCCAGCTTCTTTGTGCTTTAGCAATTACTTTCAAATGTTTGAAAATCAATAGTGGTTGCCAAAATCTACGTTGCCTCCCAAGGAAAAACTCTTAATTTCTTCGTGTTTAAAGGCCAAATATGTGGCTAAACTGAGCTTGATGATAGCTGAGGTTTGGTTTTGGGCAGATTGTGAGTCCATGTACAGTTAGTGCCTGGAATATGCACACAGCTGGGACTGTGCTGGGGCTGTGTCTGTGGAAATGTAAAAATAATGCTCTTTAAAAGATGTTAATCTTCCCCACATTTCCTGCTATGGTTAGAGGTGATTTTCTCATTGTTTTGTTCTTAGCTGTCTCAGTGCTTTGAGTCCTCCTGGCCAAAAGTTTCTTCTTGCAATCATTTTGCAGCCTCATATATTATGTACCTGTGAAAAATGGTTGGTTGAGGTTTCTTGGTTTCAACCAGAAAAGAAGTACATGAAGTCACTAGAAAGAGACTTTTATGAAGAAAAGCTTACATATACTCATGTAAAATCAACCAGATAGAACAGGCCTGGCTGTGAGCAGAAGTCAACTGGTCAGTTTTAAGACTTCATATTTTAAAATACAAGTGCCCATTTGCACTCCACTGGCTCTGCCAGCTTCCCACTGCCTGTTTTACAGCACGGGGTGCAGGCTCAGGGCCACATTAAGGTGTCAGAAGCAGGAGGGTATTTCCTGCAGCCCTGTCCCTGCAGCAGCAAAGAATATTACACTGCTTCAAAACTGCAAGGAGAAGGTTATAAAATTATCATGCCTGTAAATTCCAGATGCAAACCATATGATTGCAAAGCCCTGCTCCCCATCCTTGTTTAAAATTACTCTCTCCTAAGCCTCCTCAACATCTGCCTGGCCTGGAAGTGCAGTTTTCCCTGTGCTCGGTCACACACTCAGTGAACACCTTGTGCTGGGATTAAAAGGTCTTTAAAAAAAAACAACCCACTGTGCAACTGATGAAGTGTTTGCTTAGGATTAGGTGCCATGGTTAATATAAGCATTAAAAAATGTCTCTGGCCACTGTCCTGTGTCACAGCAGCCTCACATTTCCTCTCCTCTGGAGACGGATGTGCATCTGGTTTGAGTGGCTTTTGTCCTATTCCCTGGCCACAAAAAGCAGAAGGAATACTGGGGCTTCTAAGGATGGAAAGTTATGCGGCGGTGCTAAATATACCAGCGTTTCTTGGACCTGAACTCGGCGAGATAGCGTTGTTCCAGCAACACTTCCAGCACCAGAGGCACGGCTGCCTGTGAGGGTTTTGTTTCGGAGCAGGGAGGTGCATCCACGTGTAAGGGCGGCGGCTCCGGGAGCGCCGGAGCAGGGCTGCCCTTGGGAGCTGCGTCTCAAGGCAGGGCTGAGCCCCTGCGAGCCCTGGGATGTGTCTCCTCTTCCCCGGGCCGATCGAGTTACACGCCTTGAGCTTTGCCATAGTAGCAGAGGAAGGGGAGAGTACAAAGGTTATGGAAAACAAAACATTAATTTTCTTGACCAGCTGTGTTACAGGCAAACTACAGCTTTATTTATACCCACGGCATGGTGTCCATAAATCAGGGCTGCTCTCCAGCAAGGCATTTAATGAGAACTATTAAATGATTTCATGATGTACTCATTGTTACCATCTGATAAAAAACAGCGGTGCCTTCAAGGACCAGGACTTTGCAGTTGTAGCTTTTCATGGGGGAAGGAGGTGTGGGGTTGAAGCCAAGCCCTCAGCAGTGTCAGAAGAATTCTGCAAACCTCCCTGGGCACATCGTGTGGGGAGGATCCATCAGCTCAGCCTCCTTGCAGATTTCAATTAGGGACGTGGACTGTTGATGTGAACAGCTTTCAGAGTTTCTCTAACTCCTTTTGTACAGAAAATACCTGATCTGGTCTCTCCCCCACGTGCCACAGTAAGTCACAGCATTGCTGTCAGGTGGGTGCTGCTGTCCCAGGCCTGCCCGAGGCTGGACCCCAGCACCAGGAATCACAGAACAGTTTGGGTTGCAAGGGACCTTAAAGCTCCTCTAATTCCACCCCCCTGCCATGGGCAGGGACAGGGCAGGGCAGGGATAATTTCCACTAGCCCAGGATGCTCTGGCCTGGAGCAGGGAGTGAGGGAGCTGCACAGAACCATGCTCAGACCCTCCTGTCTCCCATCCTGTTCTTGGTGTAGGTGGCAGTCCAAGCTGAAGGGACCATGCCCGATGCAGGGTGACATCCTGGAGGCTCCCTGTGACCCTGGGGCTTGTCCACACGTGGTGAGGGGGGCACAGGTTCATCTGCAGCCCTCTGGGCCTTCCCCAGATTTTCAGGCTGGAAAGGCTGGATCCAATGTCTGCACAGAGCCCCGTGAGGCTCCTTTGTCACGAGCAAACCCAAGCACTAAAATCACAGGGATGGCTAATTTATGTGAGAAGGTTTTCTATGGATCAGTGGGGAGGATGTTGTGCCCAGAGCCTTGCCCCTCTCCAAGTGCTTAATTGCTAATCAGAGGCTGGATTCAGCAGCTCCCATTCTCTGGCACTTTCTGTCTCCATCAATAAACCTGGAGAGGCCCTTGCTTTACAGCAAAGATGTTTATCTTGCCCGAAGTTGTGGGAAGCTGTAGGAGGCTGTCCTTTCTTACTGCAGAGCTCTAATGGGGTAAACAGTTGCTGTTCCTTGGTTTCCAGCCAGATTTTTTTCTCAATGGGGGCTGGGAGGAGGATTCCTTAATTAATCCTATGGGAAGGTGGTTGGGACTCTGGCTTGTTGTTCTGGGTTTGTATCTAACTACATCTCCCAGATGTAGAGTAGTGAAACCCAGGTCCAAATGTCACCTTGCATATCTGCATCCCCCTGATGGGTAATTTTTCTTCCTCCTTCCAGCCACCTGCCCCTTTTTCTGGGATGGAGCTAGATGGTCTTTAAGGTCCCTTCCAACCCAAACCATTCCATGGTTCCATGATATTATTTTTCCCCCAAAAAAAGGAAGTGCCCATTCCTGGGGAGGAAAGAGCTGTGTGTGAGTGGCAGCATGGTTTAACATTGAGTGGCTAATTATTAAATTCAAATATAAACAATCATAAAACCTGCAGAGTATTGCATATGTGATGAGCTGCTCAAGCAACTTGTACCAAACACATGTGGTATTCTCAAATGTTCATTGCTTTCTCAGGACGTGCCCATTTGCAGGGACTTCAGACAACTCCAGCCTGCCTTGCTGTTTTTTCCATCCATGTGAGAGTCTGAAATGAGAGTGAGGTGCATAAATAGGTCTGGAGGAAGGTTTTCCATTAGCTGCAGGTTGTAATTTATGGTGGGAAAGCAACTGGCAATTAAACTCTTTACATTACTGAGCATTAATGTATAGGGCTGTGAGTTAGAACATTTCCTTTAATGTTTTACTTGGTGAAGATGAAGTCTCTCCCTTTATGATCTGCTAAAGCCCTTTCCACACAAGGGCTTGGGTGGCTCATTTCAAAAAATTATTTGAATTTTTATAAATTTTATATATTATAATATAATATATATTTTATATATTATAGTTATATATATTATACTTACATAGCACACAGCCCCAAAGCCACTGCTTCATTTTAGACTGAGAAAAAACAGCAGAGGATTGATCAGCCCTCCACAGGTTGCTCTGTGCTGCTTTAAATGCAATTTGAAGAGGATTGGGTTATTGTTGGGTTGTTTTTCATTCCATAGACAAATATCTCCACCCTGAAATGTCTTTGGAATGTGGCAATATGTGCAGACCACAGTCTTGGCTGTCCCACCTCCAGTACAAAGTAGACCTTTGAAGTATTTTAAGTGTTAGATTTTCTCAAAGGTATCGAGCATGGTATGTAAATAAACTTCATTTAAGCCAGGTTGGGTTACAGAAGCACAGCTAAAACCAGTATTATTATGGGCTGTTCATTATGGGCTGTTCATTCTACAAGGGATCAGTCTTCACTTGAAGCTGATGCAAAGGGAGGAAACTGGTCTCAACCACAATGCTCAGAACAAAAGCAAATACTGCAGATACCGAGAAGGTGAAGCAGTCACCATGCCACTGCTCTTGTTTGTTTGGGGTTTTCCTCCTCTGCTCTAAAGCTGTTAAGTCTTTTCTGTTGATTTCATGGTTAAGAAATGTTCCAAGTTCAGTCTGATCCTAAGAAATGGGGAGGCCTTGCCAGCTGCACTGGAGGAGGAGAAGCCCCTGGGCACCCCTTTCATTCCCAGCCCCTTGGGCACCTCACACAGCCTGATCCTTGGCTCCTGACTCTTGGAGCTCATGAAGAGCTGACTCAGAAACCACCTCAGCCCTACGAGGGTGAGTGTGGCAGGGTTTGAAAGCAGCAGTGGTGCCTGCTGCTGTTCTCAGAGTGCCAGGTGTGGTACAAACTCATCCTGCTGGATGATTTTGTGGTTCCAGGCTGTGGTTTGCACATGTGATAACAGCCAGCAATAAACTGCCATGGGAAATGTCCAGTCAGTCCCACAAATATTAATTTAAAAAGGCTATTTGGAGGTGGCCACAGTATTTGTTAACAGTTGTATTTATGAAAGTGGAAGGGACTGGCAGAGAAAATGATGCTGGAGGATGTGCAAGTTAGCACAGGACACAGACTGAACCTGTGCAACTCCCTGAACTGAAGCCAAGCATCCCAAATGCTTCACTGCCCAAACCCAAGTATTCATCACTCAGTTACTGCAAATTTGGGGTTTTCTCTTTGACAGCACACAGCAAAATCCCTGTTGACGTGACTGGGACTCGGTATTTGACAAAACTTTTGGAAGGCTTCAGCCAGGGGCTGGCTCAGAGTCTGCACTGAGCACACAGCAAGGGACACACGAGCAGCTGAGGAGCTGGAATCAGAGCTGGAAGGAAGCAGGTACAAACCTTGGCCTGTTCTTGTCCAAGCAGAGGGCTGGGTGCCAGCAGCACGGGGATTTAATCCCTACACCAACAGTGTCAGTTCAGAGCACTTTCCGTAATCCGTTCTCAAGCACGAGCCTAGATGTGGTTTGACACCTTGAAAAATGTGCTCACTGCCTTCCCCCAGCCCAGTGCTCCCTCCTGCATCCTGCTGGCCTGGAGGAGAGCCAGGAGGAGGAGGAAGAGGCTGCAGCCATCCCTGCAGCACTTGTGTTTCCAGGGCAGGGTGCTGCACGTTTCCTGCAGAGCTTCCAAGGAGCCTGGGATCCCTGGAAGCAGTGCAGCGTGTCCTCATGCTTTGAACAGCTTCCCACCTTTGTCAGCCTCATCTGCAGAGGACATCCTGCCTTCCTCAGGAGGGAGGCAGCCTGGCCTGAGCTCCCCATTGCCAGTTAAAAAATGGAAGAGATGCAGCGTGGGCTGGCTGTAGCTGGTCCATACAGAACTGTATCATCTTCTGCTGGATTTAGGATCTTCCTCCCCAGCCACCCCACTCAGCCTCCAGGGAGGCTGCAAGCACATGGCACAGTTTCCTTCATTACCTGCTCAACAGCTCAGCAAAGCTGGGTTTTCCATCTGTGAAACAAGGCAAAAAGCAAACCTGATCAGCTCCAACACTTCACAGAATTGTGGAACAATTTGGATTGGAAGGGACCTTAAAAACCATCTTGTTCCACCCCCTGCTATGGGCAGGGACACCTTCCACTATCCCAGGTTTCTCCAAGCCCCATCCAAGCCTCTTGAGCACTTCCAGATATTGGTAAATATATCTCCCAAGCAAATGAAGTTTCATTTCCTTGGCACTGTGCTCATGGAAGGGAAGGCAGGCAAACATTCAGGCCATGCAAACTTCCAAAGAGAAGATTATGAAGATCTGATTTACAGAGTTGCTTAAGCAAATGAACCATAATTTGGAATAACTTTAGTAAAGTTTCTGGTTTAGAAGGGGCAGGAGTTTCTGAGGTGTAGGGTGAGTTATCTGAGTGGTTCTGTGTGCTCAGGTGTCTCTGAGCCCTTCCAGAGGGCATAAATCGTGCACTGACTCAAAGCTGAGGCAGAACTCCTGGGTTTTAGCCCAAATATATGTATTCCCTTTTGTTATATCAGTTCAGCATGAGCACATTTAGAAGCAGGTGGGTTCCTGACATCCTTGAGTGAGGGTGGATGTAATATTCCTATCTGGAATCTGGTCTTGGAAGAGAAGTCAGACAGACCCAATGGTGTTGCCTTGTCCAGGCTGAACAATTTTGCAGACAAAAATATAAATTTTGCCTTAATTTTCCAGTGTAGGTGCCTTTTTGGCTTCCCACATGAGAAAGGAGCAGGGTGGTGCTGGTTCCCAACACGTGTGTGAATTGGCTGTTCCTGCCCTTTGGAAGGAGAACTGGCTGCATGTCTGTCTGCTTGGGTTTCCTGGGAGTAGCACAGATAGCTCATAGTTTCATTCTCATTTAAAATTAAAGCTGATTTAGTGAGCAGCATCTGGAGACAAATACTATTCTCCTTAGGGTAGCTCAAATTCTTCTTTGGTGAGAAACAGTCTTTTAAAGCTGTAACTTGGAGTGTCTCATCTCAAGGGTTGCATTATCAGTGCCAATCTGGCCTAATACTTTTTAAGTCAAACTTCTCCAAAGAGCATTTGAAACCTTAAATGAAGACTTCTTTCTTTTATAATCTGCAAAGCTCCTTTCTTGCTAGAATCTGCATCTGCCAGAGTTCTGTGACATAAATCTCCATGAGATGCTTTGCAAACGTAGAAGGCAGCATTCATTTTACACCTTTCATAGGGATTTTGTAAGTGATGTATTAAAGGAAAGCAATGAAATATTCTCTTAGGCTAAGGTCTTTAAAAGTATCTAACAGAGTAAGATGTCTGAGCCCACTGAGCTTTACATTCAACCCTTGAAATTAATCTTTCTCACTCCTGTGTAATATTAAATCTGATTAATGGCTAATGCATCAGCTCCATTTAAGATGCACATCTGCTTGTGTATATGCACAAAGAAAATATTTATGTCCAAATCCTTTCTCAGGGGCGTTTAAAATTATTTTCTACTGAATTGAGTAAGGTCATCTGGCAAAGCCAAGCAGGTCATCAATAATTAATCCAAGCAGGCAGAGCTGAGTCTCAGGGTGCTTGCAAACACCCTGTTAGACTGGATAGTTTGGCAGAGCAGGGGCAATTCTCAGATTTTCTCAGAAAACAAGCAAATGTGAGTTTAACTTTTGAGGGGGAGAGGGAGGCTTTGCTTTTATTGGAAACAGCTGTGCTGTGCTTGCACTGCAGCACTCGGTGCATCCACATGCACAGTCAGAGCTTCTGGTCCCCCAGTGCAGCCCAGCCCAGCCAGGGGGGCATTGCACTGGCACCAACATGCCTGGCATTCATGGCTCATTTCCACCCTGTGCTCACAGCCTGCAGGAGCACAGGGGGTTGGATTTATCTCACTAAACTTTATCTAAACTTTATGAAATGTTAGATTCTTTACACCTAACTCTGGCCGTCCAAGAACTGGCTCTGGGGTATGAGCTTGTCATCTGGTTTAAATAGAGTCAGTAGGGAAAAGAATCATCTCTTCCAGAGGTTATTTCCTATCCAGGCTTGTTATCTAAGAAACTGGGATGAACATGGGATGAATAAGAAAGGGGAAGAAAGCTGGTGAAGGGTCTGGAGCACGAGTCCCATGAGGAGCAGCTGAGGGAGCTGGGAAAGGGCTGAGCCTGGAGAAAAGGAGGCTCAGGGTGGACATCAGGAAGAATTTCTTCATGAAAAGAGCTGCCCAGGGCAGTGGTGGAGTCCCCACCTCTGGAGGGATTGAAAGGACCTGGAAATGTGTTACCTGGGGACATGGGTCAGTGGTGGCCTTGGCAGTGCTGGGGGAACAGTTGGACTCAATGGTCTCAGAGGCCTTTTCAGCCTGTGACTCTGTGGTTGTGTGTGTCCTGTCCCCTTTCCCCATGGAGTGACCTCTCTGTCCTGAGCAGGAGGCTCCTGAAGAGCTTCAGGTGACCAGCCTGGGCAGAGCATCTTGTTTTTGGGCAGATAGCTCTGAGGTTTCCCATCAGGTGACTGAGGGTGAATATTCACCTCTGCAGTAGCAGAAGCAGTTTGTAGTCTCAAATGTTGATCTGTTTCCTCTGGCTGTTCTGGTTGTTCTAACAGAGTACACTGAACAAATATCACCAATGCACTCCATCACTGTGTAAGATGGATTGAAGTGGGCTGAGGATTCCAGGGGCAGTCCCTGATGCAGGAACTCCCTTCCTCCTGTGTCTTCTCAGGAGTCAAATCCAGCATCCATCACCCAGCGTGGATCCAGGCTTTGGAGCCATGATGGCTTCACCTTTGGTTCAGGGTTGGATGGGACCACACCAGCCCAGAGCCCACAGGATACCTGGATTAAGGGCAGAGAAGAAGGGAGCAGAGCCCCTTGAGGCAGAAGAGACTGACTGGGTGTCCCCCCCATCCTGTGCCCACCAGGTTCCAGCTCTCCCTGCCCTCCCAGCTGTTCCCAGGACACGTGTGCAGCTGTTTTGGGATTAGCTGGCTGGGAACCAGTCCAAAGCCAGATCAGGCCTGTGTGCTGCTCCCTCTCCTCCACCATAGTGCTGGTATGCACACTTTTAATGCCTGGCCCCTGCTGAACTGCTCTGGCTGTGCAAGATGAGAGAGCTGTGCAGTTTTGACAGGAAAATTGCTGCCCAGATGCCGGAACACCAGTGCTCTGCTTGTTTAAATATTTGTTCAAACCAGCTTGACTTTCCAGTGAGTTTTTCCATGAGGGATTGTGGAGGTAAGGGAAAGAAGTCAGTACTAATAAAATCTCATGCTCTGGTGTGAGGACATGAGAGCATTTATCCAGGAGTACCTTCTGTCCCGACAGCAGCGCTTCACATCACGTCTTCCCATCACCATCCTGCCTTCCTTTGTGCCTGTTTCTTACTGTATAGATGTGTATACATCCTCTCCACAGACTTTCAGGACTTTAATCTCCAGAGCTCTTAATCTGGCACGTTCACATGTGCTGGGTTTCCTGAGAGAGAAAATAAATAGCGATGGGTGGAGGAAAAGAGCTGCCGTCACCTGCTTCCTTCACACGGTGTGCTCGGAGTGGAGCGTGCCCTGCATCCCTCAGGAGTGCCAGGAGCTGGGATTGCTCAGGGGAGAATTTGCAATCACCACCAGTCAATGTCATGCCTGTGGAGAGGAGTGTTGGTAAATACTCGTGCTGACTCTCTCCCAAGCTTTTTTGTGTGGAACCCGTGGAATTTTGCTCCTGCCAGCCTCCAGCTCCTGATCTGTTCTCTCACCTCTGGTCATTTAACTTCTTCATTTTGGCAAAGTCCCACCTGCACTCCATGAATCTCTTCATATGTGTGGTTACAATCCCCATTTCCTATCTATTCCTTGCTTCCCAAAGTGATGTCCTGTACCAGATCTTAGCAGTTTAAAAAGACCTGGTGGGAAACCTGGTAGAGCAGAGTGCAGCAGGGACACCAGGCACTCCTCATGCACCTCTTTGAGCCCTGCAAGTGCTCTCAGCACCCTCTTCTAAGCAATTATTTCTGGAATTGTGTATCTGAGATTTCTATGCAGCCCACTGACTGGCCAACAAATTCCAATTAAACACTTCCAATTAAATTTTCAGCACATGTTTGTTTGAAAAGTACAAGTGTTCACCCCAAGAAGCTTATTGAAATTCAGAAAAACAAGGATCTGGGGAATGGCAACATTCCAGTGCCTAAAGGGGCTGCAGGAGACCTGGAGAGGGAATTTGGATGGGTCTTGGAGTGACAGGATAAGGGGAAATGTCTTCCCAATGCCAGAGGGAAGGATTAGATGGGATATTGGGAAGGAATTGTTCCCTCTGAGGGAGGTGAGCCCTGGCACAGGGTGCCCAGAGAAGCTGTGGCTGCTCCTGGACTAGCAATGTCCAAGGCCAGGCTGGATGGGGCTTGGAGCACCCTGGGGAGGTGGAAGGTGTCCCTGCCCATGGAATGAGGTGATTTTTAAGGTCCTCTCTAACACGCACCATTCCGCAATTCTGCGATTTCTAGCGTTTGGCAATTGCATTTTATTTTTAGGTGACCTATGCAGAAGGATAACTCCCTGTGCCCTCAATCTTGGTGTTGTCCCCGTGTGGAGATATTTAACCTGGAGAAGTGTTGGACTTGAGCTGGTTTATTCTGCTCAGTTAAAACTGCAGCAGTTTAACGTGAATGGGAACAATTAAGTCGCAAGCCCACAGACTTCCTTCAGGTATTAGCAAACAATTTGGCTGCAATTTCTACACGTTTGAATTTAAATGAGTCACAATTAAACACAATTAGTGGCGTGTGAAGTTCTGGGAGGCAAGAGAAGAGTAGTGGAGGATGCTGGTTTGCTCTGACACAGGTTTGCTTTGCTTGGAGCTCTCCAAACTCCAGTCTTTTAACCACAAAAGCCTCTCTTCCTATCCCAGGGATGTGTCCAAGGCATGACAGTGTCCAGGTATGGGATTTCCTGGAGTTCTGGGAGCTGCTTCAGCCCTGGGTGCTGTTATTGACTTGGGTGCAGCTTTTTCTCTAATTTTATGATCAGGAAATGTGCTTTACAACCATCCCTCAGCTGTCCATCAGGGACCTGTCAGTCATTCTGATTTATCTGGGTTTTCAATGCCAAACTGATTAAATTGCATGTTTCACAAAAAGAAAAAAAAAAAAAAAAAAGAGTTTCACTCGTGGCACCAAGTCTAATGATTGCATCTTTCCAAAGCAACCAGCAAAGGTTACAGTGTCTGTTTGCATTCCTCATAAAGAAAACCTTATAAACCCAGTCTTGCATATTTTACAGTCATTGTAAGAGCCCCTGAAGAATATGCTGTCAGGAGAAATGGTCTCAGGCTCTTTTATCTCATTTTATGGGGCAGGAGTTGGTGCAGTTTAATCAGGGAGTTGGTGGGAAGTCTGATTGGGGGCACAGAGATGCCCTGGTGAGACAGAGGGTGAGTTGTGGGGTGGGGATTGTGTGTGACAGCAGTGGTGCTGCTGGGAGCTCAGAGGGACAGCAGAGCTGGGGTCAGGTTTGCCAGATGACTGCAGCTCTGTGGCACTGGAATGTGGGATCGTTTGTCTTTTTCAAATTCACTTTGGTGCTTTGCTTTGGCCCTGCTTGGTGTTTTTCCTGCCTACCCCGATTTCTAGAGGGCTGTGTAGCAGCTAATTTTAGCCTGTGATACCCATCAGGTGATCAATCCCCACCTGCTCTCACTCTCTCCAGTCAAGTTTCAGCAGGTCTCAGACTGAGCTGGATCCCTGTTTCCATCCCTGTGACCATGACTATCCAGTGTCAGCTGCCTCCCCTTGGGCTTTTATCTGGTAAATATTTTGCCCATGCAGTAACCCAGCTGTTTCCTTTTTTGTTCCCCATATGTTTTGCTGGAGAAGAGCACAAGTGAGGTGCTGAGAAGGCCATTCCAGCTGGTGTGTGAAGTTTCCCAGGACAGCATGAGGAGGGGGCCTGGAGCTCAGACATCCCCTCTTAGCTCCTGGTGGGGTGGTTTGCTCCCAGCTCATAGAGACTCTCACATTCCACGTTCTGCAGGTCCAATTCCCTTCCCAGCAGTGATTCCCCATGGCAGTGCCTCTGGAACTGGCTGACAGCAGCATCCAATCCCCTCCTCAACACACAGACCACACCTGGAACCCCAACTGCTGTGGGAAACAAAAGAATTAACTCAAAGTCTGTGGGTTTGGGGTCATCTTTCTTTGACATCTTTCCTCTGTGTTTGCTTCAAAGACTCCTAGTAGTTCCTGAAAGGACCAGGCAAGATAGATCCCTTCATCCCTCAGAGATGTTCAGCTGCATCTGGGTGAACCATCCCAGAAAACTGCACAGAAGTTGGAACAACTCAAGGCCATTCCTGATAGCTGAGTCTAGGCAGGGAATCCAGCCTGTCAGAACAGACTCATCCCAGTGGAAATCTGACCCACACAGCAAGTGAACCTTCTTACTCTTACAGAAGCTGATTTTTTTTAAAATCAGCCCTTTACAATTTGGTTTTATGCTTCCCCAGGAGAAAGCCATCACTTTCTAACAGGCAGTAGTTCTGATACTGGAGTTGCCCTGATAGCTGGAGCTTTTCTGCCCAGGTGAAGAGTTAGAATTGCAGAGGCAGTTTCCTGCAGCACCCTCCAGGTGATCTGAGCTAACCAGTTCAGTACGGGCTGGGGGTCTGGCTCAGAGCACGAGGGGCACAGAGCAGCTCAGCTGCTGCAGCCCTGGCAGTGAGAAATGGCCCCTGGGAGAGGAGGATGCTCACCCATCTCCTGAGGAGCATCTGATGGACATGAGTAACTGGGGCCTCCAGAGCACTGTCTGAGCTGCATCACATTAAAAATATTTCATGTTGTTCATGCACTGGTGCTTTTGGGTGGCTTTTCTTTGGGAGAACACATTCTCCTAACATCACCCTGTGTGTCCCCATAAGGACACCCTGGATTTCAGAGGGATCCTGTGCTAAGCCACTCCTTTCCCTGAGCCTTTTGTGTGCCAGCAAGGTGGCCACCAAAGGCAGTGCAGAAGTGTCACATTTCACAGTGCCATGGCCAGCTTGGGCTGGAGAATTGTGTGCATTTACAGGCTGTGGTGCTCAGCCACTCCAAGGAGTCCTGGCTTACTGAAGAGAGTGTTTCCCAAGCTGTAGCTGATTTTTCACAAGCAAGTTTGTGCCCTGGCCAGGAGTGCTGACAGCTCAATATTCAGCTGCAGTATATAATTTTCTGTCATTTTGATTTATGCTCTTCTCTGCAACCAGAGTCCCATGTGAGAAAAAAATCGGAAGGAGTCTGTCCTAAAGTTAGCTCAGTGCTAACTTCTTCAACTGACCTAGCAAATTAAAGATATTTTTAGATGGGGGAGGTTTTTTATTTATTTATTTCTGGGATATGAAAGAAGAAAGCATTAAAAAGTAACCTTCACTCTCAGTTCTGTGACCTGCAGTTGCCGTGGTGTTACTGTCACTGAAAGAGAAGCTGAGCTGGACCCATGAGAGCAAGATCTGCTCTTGGCCCAAGCTTCCTCCTGCACCCAATGACCTTGTCCAGGGAGGCTCTGACACATCAAAGCAAAGCCTTCTCCTCAGGGCACCTGAAAACTCTCAGTGGCTGGTGTTTCTCTTGGGAAAAAGCCCAAATTCCCCAGAGAAGAGGTTGATGTAGAGCCGTGGTCTCTGCTCCCTCTGGACAGCAGATTAAGGGCTCATCCTCCAGCACCTTGGGCTTGCCCAGGGGTTTTGTGGCACAGCTCTCTCTTCTGCCTCACTTCTGGCACCCAAACTTGGCCCCTGAGTTGTTGTGCTGCATTTGGGGCTTTGTTTCTTGGCACTGGAGTTTGGGGATTATTGCTTGCAGTTCCCTTCAAGAGCAGCTCTGAGCTAGAGGGGGGAACAAACCCATCCCTTGGCTGGTTTTTGTGAGCCACAAAATGCCTGTGAGACAAAGGAAAGGGCCACATGAAACAGGAATTGTGGTGGCACTGACAGGGACAAAAGCTCCACACACAGCCCTAGGAAAAGGCAGAACAGGGAAGTGTGTTTGTTCCAGCTCTCTGTTTCCTACAGAGTTCAGACAACTTTTATTTATTGTGTTTTAATATTAACTTGAGTGGAGCCAGGAGTGTGTTCTGATCCCGTAGTATTTGAGCAAATGGGTAAAAATACATTATTTCATATATATACATATACACACAGCCCCCCTTTCCCAGGACACATTGAGTGTGTACAGGACTTTTCCTTGATGACTGGCATTTAGCAGCTGAATTACAGATGGATTTCTGTGTAGTCAGCACAGATATTAATCACAAAATCCCTTTAATAGATCAAAGAGTGCTGTGTAATTGAAAATTTCTTGTAGAAGGGTTCGTTTCAAGCACTTCTTGAAATTTCCTGCTAATGTGTAATCGAGGAAAGGAACATTATTCAGGGTGTAAAATGCAAAGAGAAGTTTTGTTCGTTGCTTTATTTAGTTCCCCACTCAAATGAAGGATTAGTGACAAGAAATTGATATTTTACTGTATGCCCAAAGTTATTTTTGTGTTCATCAAAGCCACTTGGTTAAATCAGGAGTGAGCAATAATTACCACTGAAGGGATGGATACACACTGGATTTTTACTTGCTTTATGGGTGAAGGTTTTTTTCCATCAGCAAACTCTTTTTCAGTGGAGAAAAACCTACAAAAATCATAATTATTATTCTTATTGCTCCCTAGCCCTGTAACAAGCTAGAATTTGGACATTTAAAGGAAGAGCCATCCACCCTTTAAATAAAATGCAGAATCTGGTTCATGGAGCCTGGTGCTGGGCATGGCTTTGGAAGTGACACAAGAGAAGATGAATATCAGCTGAAAATACAAAAATATTTTATTTTTCCTGGTTCATAACACAACTTTGCAGCAAGTAAAGCCTCAAGCACACAGTGTGGGATTCCAAAAGAGGCCATGCCTTTGTGAGGAGCTCACAGGCTTGGACGTGAGGAGCACGGCTGAGAAAAGAGCAGGAAGGAAACAGCCCTGGGGAGCTTCAGTGTTGGGACTGAAGAAATGATTTGGTGCTTGTACAGACAAGTGCTCACCAAATCCTGCACATCATTAATAATAATAATAATCATCTCTCTGCCTCCCCTGCATCCGATGGGAAATGCATCTTCCCCACGGAGAGGCTGTGCTAAATAAAGGTTTGCCCTTCCCAGGGAGCAGGAGAGGTGGGAGGTGGACATTTGGGCTCCCATCTCTTTCCCAAAGGAAGGTCATTAAGTGTACACTGTACATATGTTTTCCCTTCAGCAGCTGTTGGGTTTCTCAGCCCAAGAGCCATAACAGGACCATGAGGTTTGGAACATTTCTGCCTCCCACATCTGCCCCCCTCCCCACCAGCAGTGCTGCTGTATCAGCAAAATTGGACTGTGCAGCTGTGCCTCATTAGGCCAGTGCTGCTAATTAAGTATTGGCAAAAAAATGGCTTCAAGTGACTCAGCTTTGGGGTGGTGACTTGGTGGAGGGTGAGACTGAACCTTCCGGTGGTGCTTCAGACCACCACTGGTGGGTTTGCAGGAGTCCTGCAAAATAAAACCCTGGCAGAACCTTCCTTTTCACTGAAGTGGTCTGAAGACTTTCTGTGTCTCTAGGTTGAAAGGGAATTGTTCTTTTCTTTACCTATTTCTAGATTAAAACTGTGGGAGAGTTAATTATTTGTGATTTTGTAGGGTCCCAGGCTTGCAGTGAGGTGTCCTTACAGCCATCCTTGTCCAGTGCTGCTATTGCCTGGATGAAGAAGTGCCATGTAAAATGCAGTGCATTAACCTGGCCTAGTTGATTAACTAAGGGGAGATTCTCTTCAGTTGAGGAAGCTTTGCAAAGTTTTGCTCGTTGGCACACAGAGGATCCACCTGGGCATGAGGGAGAGAGAAAGGGGGAAAATGAACAGAAGAGGGAGGAATGTGAAGCTCAGGGGTGCTCCACTGGTGCTGCCTGGGCTGTGAGGGCAGCAGGAGGACCAGGGCCTGTTTGGGATCCAGCTGTGCCCAGCTGTGCCCTCTGTCTCCTATCAGGCCCTCCGATGAGAAGCACCCCGAGGTGAGGCCCGACGCCTACGTGAACAACCTGGCTGAGGCCGTGGACATCATCCTCCAGCACCTGTAGATCCCAGCAGGAGCAGGGCTGAGCCCTCACATGCTGCCCCTCCTGGAACCACTTCATCCTCTCCCCCCTCCCTCTCACCTTAACAAACCCAGCCTGGTCCAGGGGGGGCACCCAGCTGAAATATTCCCCATAATGGTACTAAAATGATGGGCTGACCTCTCATCCCAGGGACACCAAACCTGCTGCCCTCGGGCAAGTCCTGAATGTCCTGCCCTGGGTGCCTGTGAGGGGCCTCAGCCTCCTCTGGGTGATGCTGGGGGGCTGCTCCCCTTTTTATCTTTGCTCACACTGGGGACCCAGCCTGGAGGTGGGAAAGCCAGGCACCCTCTCATGACTGGATTTGCCTGTTTAAGCCACATGTCCTGTGCCTTTTGGGGTGCCTGGGATGGGATGGGGGATGTCCTTGGGGGCTGATGGAGGCAACCAAGCTCTGGGGTCCTGTGTGTGCCTCAAGTGGCACAAAACCCTGGGGAGGGGCAGTCCCACATGCCCTGGCAAGGCAGGAACCGTGGTCCTGCCAGGATCTGCTCCTGGTTCTGCCAGGATCAGCTCCTGGTTTTGCCAGGATCAGCTCCTGGTTCTGCCAGGATCAGCTCCTGGTTCTGCCAGGATCTGCCAGGATCAGCTCCTGGTTCTGCCAGGATCTGCCAGGATCTGCTCCTGGTTCTGCCAGGATCTGCCAGGATCTGCTCCTGGTTCTGCCAGGATCTGCCAGGATCTGCTCCTGGTTCTGCCAGGATCTGCCAGGATCTGCTCCTGGTTCTGCCAGGATCTGCCAGGATCTGTCCATCTGGAGCAGCCCTGGGTGGGGGCACAGGAATCCAGTAACACATTAGGGAATAACTGCACCATCCTGCCAGGAATAAACCCTGTCCTTTGGATCTGGCCTGTTTGTCCTTTGTTCAGTTGGATCAGCAGGAATGTTTGCAGGACCTGAAATGCTTTTCCCTGCCTGGAAAAGCTGGAAAAGGCACTGATGGTCTTTTCCTTCCCACTGCAGGAGGGGCCTTGTGAGCAGCTCTCTGTGTGGGAGGGGGTGTGGGATTCCTGCCTCTCCCCAATAAAATCCTGGATGTGCAGTTCCAGTGCCAGGGAGCTGTGGGGCTGAGCCAGGCACAGCTCCAGCTGAAAATGGGCTGTTCACAGGGGCATGTAGTGGTAGAACAGGGAGGAATAGCTTCAAAAGGGTAGGTTTAGATTGGATTTTGGAAAGAAATTCCTCCCTGTGAGGGTGGGGAGACCCTGGCACAGGGTGCCCAGAGAAGCTGTGGCTGCTTCATCCCTGGAAGTGACAGGACTGGGAACAGCCTGGGACAGTGGGAAGTGTCCCCACCATGGCAGGGATGGAATAGGATGAGCTTTAAGGTCCCTTCCAGCCCAAACCATTCTGGGATTCTGGGATTCTGTACTCACTGAACATCCCCTGGGACTGGTCCTGCCCCACATGGCTGCTGAGAATCTGCTGCCCCAGCTCAGCTCCAGCTCAGCCCCCTCCTGCTGCCAGGAGTGCTCAGCACATCCAGGGCCAGGACAGGCATGAGATTGGCCTTTTTTTTCCTGATCAAAATAAGGATTTCTAAAAGGACCTGCTCCCTGCCTCCAGGCACTGCAGCTCTTCCCTGGGGATTCTGGTTTCTCTCCCTGTCAGTTTTGCAGTGCAGCTGTTGCAGTGTGTGTGGTAACACCTGGCAAGAGCGTGGAAGGGGCTCAAAATGGGTCAAAAAATTAAAAGATTAGGGGTTGTTCCATCAAGCCCTCTGCCCACCCTCACTGACATGTGGTAGTGTTTGCAAGAGTCATCTTTTAGAGGCAAAAGTCATCTTTTAGAAGCAAAAGTCCCCTTTTAATCAACATTTCAGCAGCTCTGTACCCTCTTGGGCTTTGGGCAAGACTCAGATCTCCATGGATATAATGTAATTCTGTTTGTGGTATATTCATTTAACATATATCCATCCTCTCAGGCAGCATGTGCTGACCACTGTCTACATGCAGCCCCTGCTCTCTGCATCTGCAAGCAGGAGGTAAAGGATAAAGAATAATTCCAGCTCTGTTTCCAGCAGTCCCAACAACCCTGCTCACTGAAGGACACCAAAGTGATGCTCCCTGTTTCTGGAGTGTTGGAACACTTGTTTTTCAGAGCTACCAGCTGGCCCTGGAGCTGCATAGCACGCCTTGGGGACAGCAGGGGAAAGGGAGCTGGGAATTAAGTTCTAATAAAATAAACTACATCTGGGAAAATGACCTTTGTGCAATTTTTTGGGGGTCTGTTTTTGCATCTTTTATCCTCTGGGTAGTGGTTCAGCCAAAGTGTATGGTGCTGTCAGCATCCACACACATGGAAGGATGCTGTAAACCCTGGTCAAATGTTTCAGGCTGTGATGGATCACTGAGAATTTCTTTTTTATCCCCTAATTCTTCCCTTTTTGTTCTATTATACTAAGCCTATCACTTCAATCTGATTAAGTTTAGGCAGATAAACATCCTGCCATCTGTCAAGAAACTTTTTACACTGTTTGCTTGCTGGAGGAAGTGCAGCCGTTTTCCTTTTTGGGTTACAAAGGCTGCAGGGAGATACTGCCCTGCTTCCCCAAGAACTTATTTAACACCCCACGTGCCCTTGGCCTGCTGTGGGCTCTGAGTTAAGATTTGAGTTTAGATTTTAAGAGGCAGGATCTTATGTTTGTCCTTAAACACAAAAGAAGGAGGTGCTCCTTGGCCCTTCAATTTGCATTTTGTTGTTTATATCCCTGGCTGTGTTACAGCTAAATGACAGGCTGGGGGGAGGCATGGGAGATGTCCCCCCACCATGGGGAGAGTGCAGTTCGTCTGTCTGCGTGTGAGCATCATAAAATGTTCATTTTCCTGTGCAACCCATGGCTGGGCCACCCTTCCTACACAGACACCCCCAAGGGAGGGTCCTGCTTGAGAGCTTCCCTGACACCCACCCATTTTTTGGGACATCCCTTCCCAGCACCTATAGAGATGTCAAGGAGGTGCAGCCAGGAGAGGAGAGGAGGGGGCTCCATCAAACTCCAAGCCCATCAAACTCCAAGCAGCGCCACAACCCCGCGGGTCAGCGATGTCCCCACCCCCGGACCCCACGGACACGCCCCGACCACGGGGACAGCACGGAGAGAGAGGCCAGACACGGGCCGGGGGTTATTGAACCAGGAAGCTTTATTTACACAGTAAAAGTAACAAGCAATTTCCTGAGATTGAGCTGCTCTAGTGCAATCAAGTCATGGAGGGGGCAGGAGCAGCCTCCTGGCCCGCCCGCGGAGGGGACACCTCGGGCAGCCCCTCCCGGGACACGCTCGGCCCGCGGCGCTTGTGCAATTGCCGGCGAGACTCGGCTACTACAGGTCATAGCTTCAGAAGGCTTTGTTTGTATTCTTCTTCCCATTTTTTAAAAATTTTTTTTAATTTTTTTTTTTTTAATTTGGCCATCGTCTTCTTTTTCTTTCTTGAACACGGAACCCACACACGCCGCAAAGCACTGCTACAATCCTAGAACATCCTACATCAGTCTGCTTGCCTGGGCAGCCAGGAGCTTTAAACAATGCACTTGAAACACAACTTTCTTGGCCAAACAGGCTATGCTAGCACGTGGAAAAATTACAGTCTATTTTACAAACGCTTCTTTTTGTTGGTTTCTTTTTTCTTAATGTACTCTTTCATAGGACAGGCTCAAAGAGCTACATCTGCAAAACACACAGCAAACTCCTGTGTGCCTGCTAAGACTTTCTGTGTTAAAATCCTATTTTTTTCAGGATGAAGAACCTTTATTGCTGCTGCCACAGCTTTGGTGTCTTCCCAAAACAGCTGCTGCCCAGACTGGGTCATACCTTGGACAAACCACTGAGTCCCTTCACAACAATGAGCCTATTTTAGCTACCTAGCAAGGAATAACATCCTTTGTCTGCATATTACATGAGTATCACATTCTGGCAGCTGGCAGGAGTTTGCCAGGGCGTTTGGGGGGTTCCCAAAGCATCTGTGTAATAGTTGAAGTCCTTTACAAACCAAGAGCAAGGCCCCCAGGGGATGCCCTGCTCTCCCACTGCGTAGGAGATGGATCTCCTGACACCAGGGGAGCAACGCCACTTCTGACTTTACAATCAACAGGATGTCCCCTGAATCTGAGGCACATACTATATTATATTTAATATTTTTAATTACTTTATTTATATATATATTTATATATATATAAATCCACAAATGTTTTACCTCTACAGAGAGAGAGAGAGAGAGAAAGAGAGAAACTTTAAAAGTAAGGCTTTCTTAAACTGAGAATAAGTACGTGAAATCATACAAACCCAACAAGAAATACCCAACAGAACACCACTGTGGCCTCAAAACTGTCGCTAACTGTAGTCTGTGCCTACGCCAACGTGCCCAGTCTAAGGCCATGACTCATTGGAGAAGCATTTTTAGTAAGGCAAACGGGTTGTGCTGACTGTAAACTGAATGCTACGTCCAGGACAGCCGGGCCGTGGCCCGTGGGCCACCTCCCCGCTCCGGGGGGCTAGCATGGCACCAGGAGCAGCCCTTGGAAAGAAAACAGAAGCCCTTAGGAATTGCAGCCCTGGGGATGCCCAGGAGAGAGCCCACCCGGAGCCCTGCAGAGATTTGGGTGGGTTTGCCCTTTGTTGCTCAGCTGAGGAGGTGCCTGTGGCCAGCGGGAGCCGTGAGCCACGACACCAGGACGTGTCAGTGGTGGGGAGGGAAGGATGGAGCATCAGGAAGACTCAAAGCCAAGAATTGTGCTGTGAGGGTGCCACTGCAGGGGCAGGGACAGAGGGGCAGCAGCCTGGGAAAACACTGGCATGGCTGGACCCTCCCCAACAGGAGGGATAAAAATTAACCCAGGATATATTTTCTTCTAAGTGATGCAACAAAGCCACGCTTTAAAAGAGCTGGAGGGTTCCCCAAAATGAAAAGACATTCCTGTCATCCCCTCCCTGAATATGTGGGGCTCGTCCTGCTTGCCTGGAGGGAGTGGCCACGGCCACAGCCACAGCAAAACCTCAGCAGTGCCAGGACAGGGGTAACAACCAAGGGGTTCCACTGTGGTGGGAGATGCCACAGGCATCCCAAACCACTGTGGAAAAAAGTGCACTAACGTAACCAGAAATGATGAATGAAACCTGTACCAGCAGCTCTCAGCCTTTCTGAGTTATGGACCCTCAAGGCATTGCAAATGGAGGTGCTGAACCCCATTAAAAATGTCCTGTCTTCAATGCTCTCAGTATCAAGAGGGTTTTTTCCTTTCTCACGTTTGCAAAGCTCGGGAAGTGACCCCTGAGCTTGAAGGAACCAGCAGAAAGAATCCAGAAGATGCTGGAGGCCATTTGTACAGCTTTCCTAGAGCTTTAAACAAACAAACAAATAATAAAAAAAAAACCAAACCAAAACAACCCAGAGGGAGAAAAAAACAAGTGTGTCCTTCTAAACCTGTTAGCAAGTGGACAGCTTATTTTTAGCAAAGAGAATTCATATCATACAAACATAATTGTCACCACTTTATCTGTGCTTAAAAAAGGCACAGGAAGAGGAAAAGCTTTCAGTGCTGCTACCTGGATTTTCAGCCTTTTGCCAGCTGACTTTGTCAAGTAACCCCTCCACGACGTGCCTCGGGCAGGCAGCCCTTCACAGTAAAGCCAAAAAAAAGAGGGTGGCAGCCGTGCCCTGGGTAGCAAAGTGGGCACAGCTGCTGGTAAATGGGTAAACAGCCCAGCCATGCTCAAAACAGGGTGTTGGGAACCCAAATGAGGGTGGCACCGAGCCTGAGTAGGGTTTTTTTCCCAAAAGAGTTGAGAGAGGGGGCTGGGAAGAAAAAATAATAGGGAAGGAAGGCATTTGAGCATCCCCACGCAGCACCCAGCTGCATGGGCCAGGGATCTGTTTAATTCCTCACCAGGAAAAGGAAAACTAAAAACAAAGGAGTAAAAATCCAGCTCTTGCCATTATTAAATTTAAGCAAAACACTTCACTTGTGATTTCCTTCTCCCAGCTCTGCCAGGGCCATGGGGAGTGAGGGGGGTGCTGGGGCCACACACGGAACTGCGGCCACCCCGGCGGCCCAGCCAGTGCTGGCTTTGCAAATCTCAATATTCTGCTTTTCCCTCCCTTGCCCTAGCCCCAGGGGTGGTTGTTTCTCCTTGTGCACCCCTCTCTGAACTGGCACAGGTGGGACCCGTGGGAGCACGGCCAGCTCCATCAGCTCCACCCCTATCTTGGCAGAAGCTTTTTTTTTCACTCGTGGATTCCGAGTTTTTCGGCGATCCCCGTGCCTGCTTTCCCCGTGGGACAGGCACTTTCCTCCGACTGGCTGATCTCTGGCTACAGTAGTTACAAAGAATTTCAAGATTTACACACGCATGCACACGAATTCCTCTAAATACCTGATGAAATTTTGGCAAAGCTGCTTGTTCCCCTCCAGCTGGCAGGAGGGGAGCAGTGACAGAATCCCACAAACTCGCTGGCAGCGAGGAGCCCCGCACGGCTCTGCCGGCGGCCCGCAGAGCCCGGGGCGAGCCGAGCCGCTCCCTCCTCAGTTGTTCTCTATCTGCTCGATGTCTAGCTCGCCGTCCAGCTGGAAGAGGCTCTCGGTGCCCGGCCCGCCGCTCCGCCAGGCCGCCCCGTCCTCCTCCTTCCCTGCGCTCTCCTCCTCCTCCTCGCAGGACAGCTCGTCCCTGCTGGCCCGCCGGGGGTCGCGCCCGGCCCGTGGCGGCTCCGGGACCGGGGTGCAGGCGGGGGTCCTGCCCGGCATCACCTCCGGGGCCGCGGTCCATGGCTGCTCCCCGGGCCCAGGGAGCCGCTGGGGGCTGTCCTCGGCCGTGCTGCTAAGGCAGGTGAGGCTGTTGAAAGTCTGGCGGTTCTGCAGAGGCAAGGGGAGAGAGGCAGCTGAGGTAGAGACGGGGGGAGTCCTGAAGCTGGGATAGAAGTTACACCAGGTGAGTTAGGAGTCTTCCCGACCCCAAACCTGAGCTCCCTCAGCCCAAGAGAAAACAAGCAGAGCAGCAGGAACACTCAGTGGGTCCCCAGGAGATGGACAGATGCTCTAACCCCGCACCTCCCCATCCCTGTGGCCCCCCCTGGCTCTGCAAAAAGGCATCAAAACCATCCCCAGCCTGCTCTGGATCAGTCCCATCACCATCTCCACCCCATGCATCGCCCAGTTCTACATGTAAGGCAGAACAGAGCTCACCAAAAATGAATGAACATTTCCAACAATTCCCTTTATTAGCCAAGAGGAACTTCAGCACTTTTTTTAAGCAACTGCAACTTGTGTCCTGCTAAAGGCTCCTCTGTGATGGCTCATGGCTGCTCCCCTCACTAAAGACCAGGCCAGCACAGTTGTCTGTTTCCCAAGTCTCCACGCCTGGTTACCTTGGCCAGAAGCTTGATTTAGTTTATGTACTGTCACGCCCTCTAAACAGTTTCAAACCCTGAGGATGACAAGGAGCAGGCAGGCATTCCAAACCCTCTGGAGCAGAGCACGCAGAACCTCCCAGGGGTGCAGGCTGGCCACGAGTGTGCTCACCTGCCAGGGACTGCCTTTAGCCCAGGCTGGTTTGTAAAAAGAGCAAATTAAGCCCTCATTACTGGGTGCCAAAGGAAACAACGGGGCCATCCCAGTGGCAGAGCGTGTGCTCTGAGCAGGAGGGGATGCAGCAGGATCTCAGCAGCCTTTGGAGCCTCTCATCAAGCCAGAGTGTGATGGTGCTCAGACATCTGGCCTGGACACATCCCATGGGATAGGCCTGAATGGGAATTCAGCAAATACCTGGGAGGAAGGCAGCCCCCTCACTAGCTAGAGATGTTCACCTGATCAGTTTGGGGTCCCTCAAGACAAGAAAGAGGGGCTGGAGAGTGTCCAGAGAAAGGAATGGAGCTGGGGAAGGCTCTGGAGCACCAGGAGCGGTTGAGGGAGCCAGGAGAACCTCAGCACCCAAAGAGCATTGGTGACACAGAGGGACAGGGCTGCTGCCTGGATCTGCTCTGGCTGGCCCAATTCAGGACCAAACACACAGCCTGAGACACAACCTAGCTCCAAAAACATCCCCACTGGAATTCCCAAGGAATTAGGCAAGTTTGCTTGAGGGTTTTTTCATTCAAATCCAGGTCAGCTGGGAGCAACTCCACCAAAATAACTCACCCCAGGCTGTACATGAAGGAAGATCACCCATTTACACAGCCCCCAAGGGAGATGCAGGGGCTCTGTATCACACCCCAATCAGTTCTAGACAAATCAAAGGGCCTTGTGCTGAGCTGGACCCATGGACCATTGCTCAGAGGCTTTGGGTGCTGCACTACCCCACGCACAGGGTAAAAAGAGACACGGCACAGGCTGCTCTGTCTAAACAGAGAAATTCCTGCTGCCCCTGCAGGAGCTGGCCACTGCCCAAGCTGGGGGAAACTACACCTCTCATGGCCTTCAACCTCTGAAACCTTCAAAACACCCACAAGCCCCAAGCCTGTGTGAAAAAAAGGGCATTTTGTTCTTTAATTATGCAACTGCACCCAGTCCTCAAGTCATCCTGCTCATATTTTTTAAATCCCAGCCGTGCCCCTGTTGTCTGGGTGCTGAGCATGCTACAGCTTCAAGCAGAGAGCTGCACACTGTGGTTAATGGACAACTCACAATTACCACTGGAGAAGGCCTGAGGACATAGCAGAAATATTTTCTAAGCACTTCACAAAATTTGCAAGCATATTTCCAACAGTGATTGAGGCACTTGAAAAGCTTAGGTCTCCCAAAAGTCAACAGCCCTCTCAGAAGTGCAAATCCCTTCTACAAACACAACTCTGGCACTTTTGGGAATGTGAATTTTTCTCCTTCTTAATCGATCTCATCTCCTGGATCAGGCATTTCCCAGGGTTTGGAACCCAGGTGTGGACAGGCTGGGCTGCTACAGGTGAGATAGAGCATCCTGGGAAGATGGGAGATGCTCTTCAGTGCTTCAGAGGAGATGAGTGACTCCTGCAGTGGTGAATGGAGAAGGATGAATGGAGATAACTCAACAGGTCCACAGCACATTCTTCCCCTCCAAAAGGAAAGCTTTTCCAAGCTCGGACACGTCTCAGGGAACAGCCACGAAGTAACTTGACTTCCAGGGAAAGTTTGCATTTTATGGGACTTTGGCAAGACAACCAAGCCAAGGGCCTCATTTTCCCTGCTCAAATCCACACAAGCTGCAAACCCTGAGTCATTCCAGGGAATGCAAGGGGCTGGAAAACCCCTTCCAATGGTCCCAGTGCTGCAGGCAGCTGCTGGTGGAGGAAGGCCACGTGCAGAGGGTGCTGGGCAGAGGTGCTCCCTCTGAGGCAGGTTTGACAGCTCAGAAAGCAAGTTTTCACAGGCACTGGCTGCCACAAAATCCCACAGCTCACCTTGCCAGCAGCTGGGGTCAGGAGGGTCCTGCCAGGATGGTGATCACCAAGCCAGCATCCCTGGGCTGGCTGTGGAGCCACCACCATCAATGCAGTGTCTGTCTGCAACCCTTCCAGAGTTCTCTGCTCATTTTTTATTTATTGGGTGAATTTAGCACGTGCTGAGGTGCTGAGCTGGCAAAGCCAGGCAGTCAAGTCCCCTATTGATGGCAGGAAAGAGCAGGTTTGGTGGCACAATGCTGTGCTTGTTCCCCAGGGCCAGGCAGCCATGGGCCCCTCCAAGCTCCACAGCCTTGGCCTCCAGGGCCAGACAAAAAGGGGGATCAGGCACCTCAAATCCTGTTATCTCAGGGAAACTGTGGGGTCCAACACAGAAGGCTTTTGGGAGATGTTTCTGGCCATCCTGACTTCACCCAGAGAGCACCTGTAACACACCTGACACCCAAACCACCTTTACAGACCACCAGGACCCATTTTTGACCATTTGAGGTGATGGTTTTTCTTCCCCCAACCCTTCCCAAAGCTGCTTTAATCCAGCACCCTGGGCAAGCCCTCAGAGAGCAAATGAGGCATGGCTAATGGAAGTACTTGAAAAATCATCTAAAAATACAAAAATAAGAAATTCTTGGTCACTTGGAGTAAGATGCAGGGTTGCTCCAGAACAAAGCCCTTCTTGCATGCTGATAACCAAGCTCAGGCTGCTTCTCTTTGCCTCAGGGTCTCGTGATGCTCCACACTGTGCAGGGACCAAGGCTACAATCAGAGAAAGCTGCAGGAACCGACTCATCCCTCTCATCCATCCTTTTCCTCAGGTTTTCCCTCCCCTTAGGCACATGTCCCCATCAGGGACAGGGCTGGGGGCTGCAGACAGCAAGCTGGAGCAATCCCTCAGCAGCATTCCTCCATCTGACTCTTCCCCTGGTAAAACACCCAGCTGTGAGCTCTTCCCTGAAACACATCCCTGCAAACACGGTGGCTCTAGCAGAACAAACATTACAGGACTGGGATCCCTGCGGTGATCACGGCTTTTGCTCCAACACCTTTTTTTTTTCTTTCTTTTTTCCACCCTGCCAGGTGATTGCTGCAATTTTCCCGGGAAAGGTGTAAGGCTACAAGCTGTCAGCAGCAGGGCCCTACCTCCCAAGCTGTCATCACCTCCTGTTAGCACACTGGGCTACAGTTGCTTCAGAAAGCTGAAAATAACCCCGTGCCAGAAGGGAAGGCAGCGAGCTCCATGCGGGAATGATGAGCCTCTGCCAGCCCCCCCGAGCAGCAAAGTCACCTCCACTGGGGGATTCTCTGCCTGGCTCGGGTTCAAGTCACTCTCTGAGGCAAACATCCCCTGTAAAACACCTTCAGCCTGATAAAGTTATCTTTATATCGTTAGATACAAATGCTTTGGTTGTTTGCCTCACGGTAAACCCTGCCTGGTGTTTGTGCCAGGGAGAACGCTCATCCATGCTGCTGAGGAGGAGGGACAGGTGCTTGAGACTGGAAAACGAGACTGGAAAATGGGTTTGATTTGGCTTTTAAGCTCTGTAGAAGTTCATTATGGCAGCTGCTGTGATTTGGGCCATGCACACACACACACACAACTCGGGTTCACTGCCTTTAAGGCAGCCACAATCTTCTCCAGCTCCATCCCCAGGCTGTTCTCCTGGTGAGTGGAAATGGAAGGGACACGGGGAGGAAGCTGCAGCAAGCATGGCTTAATCCTGAGCCTCCAGTAACCAATTCTCCTCTCTATAACAGAGGAGCATCTCAGCAGCTTTGCCAGCTGCTCCAGGCTGCAGCACTGGCACAAGCACATTCCAGGCTCACCAGCACCTCCCTTGCTGCAGTTTGGCCTCCCCAAAAAGAGGGGACACTTGCCCCAAGGAGCACTGGTGACCACTGCCACACAACATTGCCTCTGGGGGAAGCTCAGGGGGCTTGCACCCACCCTTTCTTCCCACAGAAGGAGCCTCTGAGTGATGAAGTGTTGGGAAAGAAATGCTGGAATACCTGAGGAAGGAAAACACAGGAGGCAGTGATGGGAGGCTGTGAAAGCAAAAGGAGCCCGTGTGCCTGGTGCAGAGCAGAGCTGGGTTAGACGCAGTGTTGCCATGTCAGGGAGCTCAAACTCATCTGCTACTATATTTTCTTTAAAAATTTTATCTATGGAGGCATTGAGTAGCTCACAGGCAGCCCCACAGCCTCCAGCAGGCCAAGGAGCTGGAGAAGGTGCCTGCAGCAGCATCCCAGAACGGGGATGGCTCCCTGCCCTGCTCCAGGGTACCACACTCCTGCCCTGGTTTTCAGGGCCTGCCTTCCCAGCTTTTCCCTTCTCACTCACTAAAGAACAACCTTTACTCAGCTCCCAGTCCTCATTTTGCAAGAGGCACCAGTGCTTATTTGCTGCATTCAAAGCTTCAGCAGACAATTTTGCTTTTATTTTGTCTGGTGTGAAAACCAGCTCTCATGAGCAAGCTCAGGAATATCTATTGTCCTCCCAAGTCACTTCACACCACAGTATTAAACAAACAAAATCAAAAAAGCAAGAAGGAGCCCTTAAGTCATTAGTACTGATGCTGCCTTTGGAGCCTGTGGAGATAATTTGGGTTTACTCACAGTTCTGCTCTTGTCTTGGAGTATGTAGCTGCCCCAGTGACAGTGAGGATGTTCAGGGAGATTCCATAAGTGCAAAAGAAAAAAGCTCTTTATGACCCACCAGTGGGAATCCCTCTGGTGCTACAGAGCCCCAGGGAGATGCTGGAGAGACAAATCCCAGAAACCATGGAGAAATACAGCAGGCACAGCAAAGCAGGGAATCAGAGGGCAGTGAACACCACTCTGGGGCTCCACTGTCCCACCTGAGCACAGCATCCCACAGCATCCCACACATGGGGAATCCCAAACCATTCCTATTCATAATAACAACTGGAGGAAACCCTCATTTCCTGCCAAGAACAATTTTTCTCTTCCCTAACAGACACCAAAACATTTGCTATGAGCTGGAAAAATCCATTTGCTCAGACAGATCATTAGTGATCACTGTGTATTTATTTATTTACAGGTTGCCCTTCCCAGCCTTTCACCTCTTCCTTCCCTTCTGCATTCTTTAGGGATCCAGATCCCTGGAGCTCTGCAGGCCAACACCCTCAGCACTGCCAGGAGCCCCACGGGGGCAGTGGCAGGGTTCTCCCAGTGATGGTTTTGCAGTGCCACGGATTCCAGTGGAAAAGGATGAACCTAAACCTGACTCGTCCCCAGAGCTGGCAAAACTCCAGGATTTGGAGCTGCTCATCTTTGGGGAAATTCAGCAGTTTGACTTGTCCCAAGTTAGGATGAAACATCATTAATATGGAATTATTCTTTCTTTCTCAGCCCTATTCCATTTTCATAATTTTCAGCACAGAAGTAACATTTCTGTTATGCCACTGTGGTTCTCACTTCAAGGCCTTAAATGATAATGCAGGACCTTATAAAAATTAAAACCAAACTTCATGTCACTATTTCAGCAGCACTGAAAAGAGAATACCAGCAAGTAAAGGGATAAAATCACACTGTGGATGACCAAAAATCCAGTGTGTGGCCCCTGCACTCACTGCCCCCACCTTGCAGACTTCCTGCAAATCCAACACAGACTTGAAATACACCTCACTTTTCTGCCACAGCCTCCACCTTGGAAAAGTGAAGGGCTCTTATTTAGTTATTTCTTATTTATTTAGCACCATTTCCTGAAATGCTTTGCCTTCCTGAAATACTTTGGGAGATTTTTGCAAGGCAAGTGGCTCCAAGTAATTCCCAGTAGCTCCTGTCTAACCCAGTAGCTCCTGGAGTGATGGGTTTTTTTCTGTAAACCATCATGAAAAATCCTTTTTTGTCTTTTTGAGCCAAAATGCCACTCTGGAGCACGCTGAGTCCTTCAAGGGCAAACCTCAGCTGTCTTTTGGAGTCACACAACATACAAGGCTGGGGAGGGGAGGGTTAATCAGCACGTGGTGCATCAGATGTGCATCCTCGGGACACAATTGGATTTTGTCTGTGTTTGGGACAGACACTGCCAAGCTTTGTTTGTGTTCCCAGCCCTGTCCTCCCATGTGAGTGTGAACAAGGGGTGCAGCCCTCAGCCCTGCACCCCTGGGCCTCGTGGTGGGATGGAGCTGGGAGCAGGGCTGGAGGATGCAGGGAAGAGCAGGAGACAGAGCCAGGAGCAGGGGATGGAATGGGATGGAACTGGGAGAGACCTCAGAGCCCCTTCCTGTGCCTGAAGGTGCTGCACTAGAGCTGGAGAGGGACTTTAGACAAGGGAATGACAGGATAGGGAAAACGCCTTCATACTCCCATAGGACAGAGTTAGATGGAATTTTGGGAAGAAAATATTCCCTGTGAGGGTGGGCAGGCCCTGGCACAGGATGCCCAGAGAAGCTGTGGCTGCCCCTGGATCCCTGGAAGTGCCCAAGGCCAGGTTAGACCAGGCTTGGAGCAGCCTGGGCTAGTGGAAGGTGTTCCTCCCACCTTCAAACCAGCCAGTTTCTTTTGATCCTCAACCAAAGGCTTTTTCCCACCAAGCCACAAACTGACCTTTGCAGACTCTCATTCCTGTTTATTTAAAAAACACTGGGGTTTAGAAGCTGGAATTTCTCTCAGAAGTTACATCAACAGCAAACTATTTCCTGGGATACGTATGGCATTTAAAACCTCCAGTTTTTTGCCTATCACTACATTTGGAAATATTTGTCACCAGCTCAAGTGGGTGCTGATGCCAACCAAGATCACTGCCACCTCTCCTGCCCTCTCCAGCCAGCCTGAAAGGTGCCAAAATTTAAACAGAAAATCTTCTTATGTGAAAATAAGAGATTTTTACCCCTCAAGGAAAAACTTGGGTGCTCAGAGAGGAGAGGTCCCTTCTCCCACCCTGCAGTTTGAAACTTCTTCCCACTCAGTGCCAAGACCAGCCTGAAGCATTTCAAACTGGTGGGCTGCTTACTTCAGCACTGGGAGTGTACCAAGTCCTCTGTGCATGGATCCTCCTGGAAACTGCCATTATTCCTAAGTTTGGAAGGGAAAACAAGGCAGAGGGGCCAGCCAGGCTCCCAACCATCACAAGCATTACACCCTGCACTGTGTCTGGAGACCCTCTGCAACCCTCCCAGGCTGGAGCTGATCCCCTGAAAACCACAAGAACCACACATCCTCATCTCAGGGGATGCTCCCGTGATTCCTGGGGCAGATGACTCCATCCTCTGAAGGCACGTGCTCCTCAGGGCAGTGAAGTCATCCTGTGAAAGGCTCTGTCTGTCCAGGCAGCCAGGGAACATCAATGGTCCCCTTGTGCCCAGACCCTTCCCACAACAGGCACAAAGTCCTCTCTATAACTCACCCTCATCAGGCACACCCAGGGCTTCACCCTCACCTCCTCAGCTGCAGCCCACTGCTGCCAGCACCTCCTCATCCTCCCATCCCTCACAAGGAAAAAGCTGTTCATGAACTCATAACCTCGGGATGCTCTCCATCAGCCATGGAGAGGCAGAGGAATATTGTATTTTAATGGCTTTGTTTATCCTAGAGTAGCTACTCTCTGTCCCATATACTGCAAGACATTACGTAATACAGACTCCACAGAGAAATACCTTGACAGCTACCTGGGAATCCTCAGTGTTCACAGGTACAACCTTTGTAGAAAATCCAGTGGATATTAGAGGAAACTCAAGAGGAAAAGACAAGGAGTACAGTATTTGTTAGAAGAGATGTAGCTCTTCAGACTGCAACTTGTCTGAAGGCTCACAGAGGGACTAAACCCTTGAAGAACCATCAGAAATAGGGCACAGGAGCCACCTCCAAACCTTGACTTGCTACCAATACACAGATCCTACAACTGGGAGGAATCAGTATCTCATCACATCTGACAATCCCTGTCAGCAGTGCAAGGCCTTACATGCCACTGAGATATCTGTGCCTTTCTTTTCATGGAAAGTTGTATTTTCAAACTCTACAGCATCACCCTCCATTTCCAGCCAGGGCTGCTTGTGTTTGGGGTTTGTGCTGCAGGGAATATTGCTGGGTTGAACAAATACATACAGACATTAAAAATTAGAAAAACAGAATGGTTTGAGCTGGAAGAAACTTCCAAGTCCATCACGATCCAACCTCTGGCTTGGGCAGGGACACTTCCCACTAGACCAGGCTGCTTCAAGCTATATCTAACCTGCCCTTAAACATTTACATATATATATACATATAAAATATCCATTTAAAAAACTCATCTGTAACAAGGATAGCTGTGTTTGCAGCCGTTCTAACACAAATTGAAATCTCTCAGTGACCACCACATCAAAATTTCAGACAGCAGGAAGCAGAATGGGGAAGAGATAGCGAGGCCTTGTGTGGCCACAGCTGGGGATTATTGCAAATTCCCACTGAGGGAGGCAGTCACTGGTGTGAGGGACGTGTCACGTGTCCCCTGCAGCTGCCCAGAGCCTGGTGAAGGAAGATAATCTGCACACACCAACATCAGGGCTAGCCCATGGCTCAGCTTCCCATTGATGACTCAGCCAAGCCACCAAACCCAATGTTTGTGCTGCCACGAGATGTTTCTGCACACCACGCCCCAGATCCCAGGAAATGTTCACACCAGGACATCAGAAAGCAGCAGATGTGGAGGTGGGACATGGCAAGTTCCTCTGGAGAAGAATCCACCACACCATGGGGGAGGAAAACCCAGCAGGTGTCTCTCTACCACACAGCATCCCTGGCAGAGTGTGATTTTATTTTAGAAAATCCATCTTCTCACCTAATTCACACAGATGCTTCTCTGAGTGACTTGCAAAGGGTAAAACCACTCATTCCTGCCAAAATCAGCCCAGCTGGAAGGACTCCTAGGGTCTAAGCCACCTTCTGTCACCTTTGTGACACTTATCTCCCACTTATTTTAGATGCACCCTCATCAGAAAAAGAAAAACCACCTTTTTAGAAAAACTCCCAATTCATGGAAAAATCTGATGCCAACCATTTCTGATCATGGCCTGCCAGTCCAGACACAGTCCCTGGGGCTGTGAGGCCAAGAGCACTGTGCCTGGGAAGGAAAGCTGTGAGGAGATCCATTAACACTCTGCCAGAACAGCTGCTGGGGTCAGGGAGGTGGGATGTGTCCTCCTAGGGCTTGTGCTTCCCGTGGAAAGAAGGAATAAAAGCTGAGGCTGGAAAGCAAGCCCAAACCCTACACTGAATGAGAGAGAGGATGGTTCATGTCCTCGTGTTAAGGAGGTCAGAGATGCCAGGCCAGTTACCCAAACTCTCCTTGCTTGGGGTGAAGCAGCTTCTTCCCACCTCTCTTGCCTCCAGACTCAGGATAATTAAACACCACCTCCTTGTCACCCCCTCACCTGACTGAGACCCCCCTGGATCACTCCCAGTCTGAAGGCACAGAGGCACAAGGCAGAGTTCATGTGCAATTAAAAGGAGCAGAAGGATTGTCGTGGTGCCTGTGGCTTTTAAAAATTGTTGCTATTTCAGTGACAACCATGTGCACAATTTGGTTTCTGCCCAAAGTCGAGGCCTGTCTGGTTTGGTGACATATTAGTAAATAATAAAGGGAAGAATTTGAGCTCACCTTCCCTCTCTGAGCTATGGGAATTGCAGACAGAAGAGACACCACCAGGATTCAGAGGAATGAAAGGTAATATTTTCCTAAGTATTTTCACTCCCAGCCTAACTTCAAGGTTTAGATTTCTCTCTTAATTAGCCCAGTGATGTAGCCATGTAATTGCTTCCAGGAGCAGCTCCATCCCCTCCTGCCTGGCCTAAATATCCCTCCTGGTATGAAGAAAACATTTCTTTCAGGTCAGATTATTTTTATTTTGATTATGGTACCAGGTTTCAGGCCTACAAACACATGTGGCTACCAGCACAAGTGAAAAATTAACCAATCTACTGCCAGAGCCAGATGCTGATCCAATACCCAGCACCTCAAAGCTCAGTTTCCACTTTGACTTTAGCACCCAGGGACTCAGCATGTCTCAGTTTCCCCATCTGAAAAGCAAACCCTTTGTGGATAACTGAAAAGTCCAGCCTGGACACTTTGGCTGTCCTTTGCTCTGCCCACTGCACACGAGGTGTTTCTACCCCATACAAACCCAGCCCTGAGCACTCGTGCAGCCACACAGACACCTGCCATTATTCCAGCTCTTCCTCTGAAATCACCCAACTTTGCAGCCTCCTGGGCTGGAAGCATTAAAAGCAGCCTGGGGGATACCCAAATGTGCAGGGGTTTCTCAAACACATTTATTCCCCATGAGGAATTATTTGGCTTTCCTGGCATTCCCATCCCAGGGAGGGCTCTGACCGTGCCCCACCAAAGGCAAGAATGTTCCTGTGACTTGCCTCATCCTGCTCAGCCTCTGTGCCAGTCCTCCCACGCCGAGAGCCTCCTGCCAGCACTGCTCTCCACAACCCCTCAGCTCTGAAACCCTGGCCCTTGCAGGGCTTTGCTTCCTCCCCACTCTGCTCCAGCCCTGCCTGCTGCCCCACACCCAGCAGCACATCCCTGCCTCGGGGATTCACCCGCTGCCGTGGGCACCTGAGCCTGCCTGGCATTGCTGCCTGGAAACTGAAAACATCCACGGGACCTGCTTGGACTGGATCCCACGGGGGAATTCCTCAGTGATGCTGCTGTTGCTTGCTGGTTGTAGCAACCCCGTGCATTCGGCACCTCTGGCCACCAGCCCGGGCCTGAGGGACAGGAGGGGCTGGGAGAGGGGCGCCCACTGACATCAGGAGAGATGCTGCACCAGGCAGCCCCTTCCCCATCCCTACAGAGCCACACAGTGTGGAGCTTCCAAGCCTTTCCTTGTGGGATCGCTTCTCCCAGAGGATGAACCAGCCCAGCACTGAGCGTCCAGGCATTGCTTTCTCACTCTGATGTTTTGATGTGGAGGACTGCAGCCAGAGAAAACACAACTATTCCTCAAACTGAGGGTTTTCCAGGAACATGGACTGAGCTGCTTTTGGACATCCAAGTGATTAGATTTTTTGTCATACTTGGATCACTCACCCATGTCAAAGCCATGGCCATCCAAATTATAAACATCTGCCTGGGCTCAGCATCCATAAGAGGGAAAGGGAAGCTCCTGCTGACCCTCAGGATCGCCTTGACCAAGCCCCTTTTTTCCCAAACCAGCCAACAAACTTTCCCCCTTGGGCTGATGCAATGGACAAGCTGCCTCAGAACATCCTCAGAGAGCAACAAAGATCTGTCCAGGCTCTGGCTGGACAGGCTCCTCCTTCCCTGTCCATCCCAGCAGAGAACCACAGAACGGTCTGGACCGAAAGGATCCCTAAAGCCCATCTGATTCCTCCCTCTGACATGGGCAGGAACACCTTCCACAGGTCTGGGCTGTCCCAAGCCCCATCCAACCAGGCCTTGAGCACTTCCAGGGAAGTGAAATGATGCTTGTCTGCTTGCACAGAGAGAATCAGGGGGCAGTGGTGCTATTCTGCCCTGTGGCTAATAAAATGTAACAACGCAAGGACGTGGTTTTTACTGCCCATCCAGCTTATTAGCTAATAAAATCAGCTCGGCCTAATAAACGTTGTTGCTGTGATTTATGAAAAGACAAGAGCAATCTTCATGTTTTTTGCCTGATCTCACCCAAATATCTGACTCCTTCACCCTTTTTATCCTCTAAACTCCTCTGGAGGAGGAAAAGATGATCTCTTCTTCCAATACACTCCTTCAAACACCGTCTGCACTGCCAAGCACAGAAAACCATAAAATATTCTTGTAAGGCAAAAATGCAGAAACAATGTTGGATCTCACCCATGTGGTGAATTTCTCTCAGCAGTTTCCCTGCAGACAACAAGGAGATGCCTTGCACCAGAGAGGTTTTGCTGGCCCCAGCACTACAAAAAACCTTTAGGGCAAACACTCCCAACACAGGAGACTCTGGGATGAAGCACAGCAGGCGACCACATGGAACTGAAACCATGGGGGAAATTTCAAGGCCGGCAGAAGGTGGCAGCCCACCCTGGGAGGTGGCCAGGATGCCTCTGCTCCCACAGTGAGAGTCCTGGGGGCTTCACACCCCCTATTATCTCCATTCCACACGGAGCTGATGGTGCACTGACTTTGTGAGTGTAAATTATTGATGTGGGAAATGTCAAATCATAAAACTGCAGAAAATCTTTAAGTGTGGAAGGGAACCGTCGTCCTTCAATGCAGCCTCTTGCTCTGTCTTTTGCTAATGTCCAGTCACTTGGTCCAGCAGGGAGAGGACCAAGGAGCAAAATCTTCCCTGATTCATGCTTCATATCTGTTATCTGGCTCTGTGCAGCAGATCGAAGAGGGAGGTTGTGCTCTGTGTTTGCAACTGAAAATGAAACGTGATAACATCTCCAGAGTGGAAAATTACAGAGCCTAAGAGCAAGTAAAGCCTGTAGCAGTAAGAATTCAGCACCTGACAGAGCCAGGGCTGGGTGCCTTGGGGTGCTGCCCTCATCTCACCATGGCAGACCCAAGGCTCCTCTCCCCCGAGCTCAAAAATGAAATGTGGGGTTTAACATACTCAAAACCCGTGCCAGAAGGAAATGACAACATGGTGGACTTGGTGTGCAAAAACCAGCGTGGAAGAGAAACGCATGAATTCGCTGAAGAAATCCATTTAGAAGGGAACAGGTTATTCTCCCCGGAGAGAAGGATGTGTTTCCCCATAACACCCACACTACTGGTGCCACAGACCCACCCTGGAGGACGCCGAAGGCTCTTGAGCAAAGCAGAGAACGCCTGAAGCCCTTGCAGGGACAGCTCTGCCGCCTCTTACCTGGGTCATCTTGGCGAGGTCCAGCGAGGGCCGCTGCTCCTGCACCTCCTCCGGCCTCCTCCGCTTGATGCCGACCTTTTTGTCGTTGAGGACGCAGGGCTGGGAGCGGCTGCGGGCGAGGCCGGCGGCGCGGCGGCCCAGCTCCGGCGTGGAGGCGGGCGTGCTGCAGGCCGAGGGCGCGCCGTGCTCGGAGCACGAGAAGCGCTCCTGCGAGCAGGACAGCGACCTCTGCATGTCCGCCCTGTCCGCCCCCTGCCCTCCGGCGGCCGATTTCCCGGGCTGCCCGCCCAGGCGGCCGGCCAGGGCGGGGTGCTCGCCGCAGAGCGGGTTGGAGCGGGCGGGCAGGCTGAAGCTGGAGCTCCTCTGCATGGTGGAGAAGCCGTTGGAGTAGCGCTGGACGCTGCCGCCGCTGTAGCAGCGCCTCTTCTCCACCGGCGTCCACACCTTGGAGCCCAGCGGTCTCCAGGAGGTGCCGCAGCCCGAGATCTCATCGGAGAAGGACAGCGAGCGGCACTGGCGCTTGCTGGGAGGGGCGGAGGGGTGGCCGTGGGGGTCGCTGAGGCTCAGGTCCTTGATCAGGTTGGTGACGGAGCAGGTGCCGGCCGCGTCCCTCGGCCAGCGCGGGCCCTCCTCGGCCTTGTCCGACAGGCAGTCCCAGATGCTGGCGCCCGGCTGCTCGAGCTGCAGTGGACATTTCCTGCTGAGATCTCTCCATCTGTCATTTTCTGGTTCAGAAAGGAGAAAGAAAAAAAAAAAAAACCACAACACACACGAACAGGCATTAGCGTTAATTAATTCTGCGACTCGCTTTCTACGTCCATAAACAAAAAGAGTAGCATATGGGACGTTTTCCAGTACAAATTAATTAACTCTTGGAATATGGTTTCCTGAACTGCCAGCAGAGCGGGTTGTGTGGTGTAGATGGAGAGAGAGACAAAGTGACAGTCCCAGCAGGAGCAAAACTGCTAGAAGAAGATAAAAACATGCCTCTGAATATTCCAGGTTGCACTAGCTAAGGGGAATTCAGCGGTGTAAAATCTTGTGGCTATTGGTTATCTCTGTGCTAAATCATGTCTCAGACATGTGTGGTTTGTCGTGGGCTCCACAACTGACAATTGCTTGTATTTACAGCTGAATTTTTAAAAAAAAGTGGAATCACAGAATCGCTGAGGTTGGAAAAGCCCTCTTGGATCATGGAGTCCAACCATTCATCCAGCACTGCCAAGGCCACCACTAACCCATGTCCCCAAGGGCCACATCCATACAGCTTTTAAATCCCTCCAGGGATGGGGACTCCACCACTGCCCTGGGTGGCTGTGCCAGGGCTGGACAGCCCTTTCCATGAAGAATTTTTCCCTAAAATCCAATCTAAACCTCCCTTGCTGCAACTTGAGCCAGTTTCCTCTTGTTGTATTACTTTTTTACCTGGAAGGAGACCTCCACCTGGCTGTACCCTCCTGTCGTGGGGTTGTGAAGAGTCAGAAGGTGCCCCCTGAGCCTCCTTTTCTCCAGGCTGACCCCCCTCAGCCCCCTCAGCTGTTTTTATCAGACTTGTGCTCCAGACCCTTCCCCAGCTTCCCACCAGTAGCCACATCAGAAGAGAGGATTAAGGAGGACGATCTCATTCCCACACACATCCCACTGACAGCAAAAGAAGAAAGCAAAGCACCCTCATGGCTGGGCTGGCCTGCAAAGGACAGGGCTCTCTGCAGGTACACCTTCAACACTCAACAGGAAAACCATGGCAGGACAGCCCCACCGACTGCTGCAGTGGAAAAAAGTCATCAGCCAACAGCCTCTCAGCAGTGCCTGTTTTTGTCATTGGCTGCTGCAAGCAGAGCCCAGCCGTGCTGGAGAAGTGTTGCTGCCAAGTTTCACGTGATTGTATCTAAACCATGAAATATTCTGGGGGGCTTTTTGGGTATTTCCACTCGGGCAACTGAAGGATGAATTAAAAGCTGTGCCCAGCCCGCAGCTGCAGGTACCAGCCTGGTAGGGAAGATGCAACGGTGCAGAACGCTTCTGACTAAGGTTTCAAGTCAGGAGGTCAGATTTGGGGGCCCTTGCACCACTCTTGGCCGATTTTCCCATTTTTCCCTGCCTCCAGCTGCTGCCATAACAGCTCCAGCCACAAACAGCCTGGCTCTGCCCGCAATAACCGCACAGCATTTCAACTGTTGCTCTCCTCATTTTAATAAACACAATGAAAAGTGAGAAATCTGCGCTAGACAACTCCATCTATGTTTAGATCTTTATTATTTTTCCTCTGTACTATGCTGCCAGCAGAGAGATTTCTTGGGTCAGGTCAGCAGACAAAAGAAACAGAAATAGAAGCCGATTTTTCATGGCAAGCTGCCACGATCCTCTGGCCGGAGACTGTACAAAAGGCCTTGGTGAGGAGGATACGGGACACCTTCCTCTTTCACCCCTGCTTCAGCACAAACAGCTATAAATCTTCCAAACCTGGCAAAGAAAATGGTAAAAGCACCACTATCCCCAGCCCCAGCTTGGGGTTATTTGCTTTTCCCCTTGCACAATGTGAGCTGGCACAACCTGGCCCCTGCGAGTGCCCAGCTGTCACTGACCAGTCCCAAAATACCAGAGAGCCCAGAAAATGGGATTTCAGTGCAAATAGGAAGCAGGTTGCCCTGAAAAAAGTTGAAAATAGAGTAGTCTAAGGGCAGAGGGTATAACAAAAGAACTCTGGAAAGCCTGATTGAGAAAAGCAGCTGGTTTTCCGCTCAATTTTTAGAGACTAAGATTCCCATCCTGGGCACATTGATAATGAAAATTGCACTGGAGCAATTAATTCTGCTGCAGGTAAACATGTATTAATTTTCTTAAATTACAAACCTCAGCTTGGTTTACCCTGAGACAGCAATTTGTTCCAGGATAAAACCCACCACGAGAACTCCTTGGTCTGCAAGTGGCTGGAAAAGTCTCCTTTGCCTACTGGAAAACAAAGGGACAACCAGAGCACGCTGTAAGTGCAGCCTGAAGGGCTCTTGCCCTGCTCAAACAGGTCCTTCTTGGCTGTTAGTGTCCCTGGATGAAAGAGCATCTTACTTCTGGATTTTAACTTAAAACTGCAAAAATAAACACTGACACCTTAACAAAACCCAGCTGTTTTTTCACAAAACCTTCACCACATCAAACAAACTCTCGTGCTCACAGGCTGAAGTCACATCCCGAAATTGGGGAGATGGGTGTTGTCCTCCACCCTTGAGAGCTTTGCACTGCCCCACAGAGAACAGGATCCAGAGCATCACAGCCAGGTTTCCAAAGGCTGAGCTCCAGGTTTGGGGGACACATCAGGCACTTTGCAGCTCAGTGATGGCCCTGGGCTTTTTAAATGACTGCTGTGCTCCTTTGGTGTCACAGAGTAAATTTTAATGACCACTCATAACCACAGAGAAGGGTGTAAAACCAAAACGCTGACACAACTTTAACTACAGCGACACAAATGTGCTGCTATAATATTTTTACAGTTCCTTTTTATACATAATGCATGATCCTTCTGCTCAAGTTTCCTCTACGTTCTTTTCCCATGAAATAATTTACATTAATACATAATTTATTATGGCAACTTGTAAAACAATTAGGAGTTTCAATCAATTTTTCTTATTCTTTTTGGCAGATAAATTCTGTTTGGAACCTAACCCAAACATTTGTCTGCACGCAGGTGCACATCCAATTCTCTTTTTTTGTCCCATGTTGTTCAAGTTGAATTTTGGTCTCACAGTCCCTGTGCACAGGGGAAAAGGCAATCTGCATCTTCCACTGCCCCTTGTTTATGTTCAGGGGATAATTTCTAAGTGTGGAACACATTTAATGGTTGTAATTAGCTGATGGCAGTGCCAGGGAGCTTTCCTAGTGCAGAAATAAGATGAAAATATGATGGGCAGAGCTGTGCTTCAATGGGAAATGAAAACAACAGCCCCAAAATCTACTCTGGAGATTAAACACATCTGTGGGCTGTGGGCTCCTTGTGCCAGCAGCCTGCATGGGGGAGGGAAATCCCTGACCTCAACAGTGAAACGTGCCCAGCTGTTCAGCAGGAGCCTCTGGACAGGTGTCCCTGCCCCAGCTACACCTCACCAGAATTACCCAAGCAGCTTTTTCTCTTTGCAGCGTGGCTGTGTTTGAATGTGCACCAAGATGTTCTACACTGATGGCCTTTCCAAAAAAACCCCGAAATTCCAGAAACCCTGGCTCAGATAGAGGAGGCATGCAAGCCTGGCAGGTGCTTTCAGGATGCGCTCAAGGGGTTCAAGGTTGGACTTGACAATCTTGAAGGACTTTTCCAACCTTAATGATTCCACGAGCTGGCTTTTCTCCTGCTTTCTTGGCTTTCCTCCGTCACCCAAGGATGGTGAGAAGCCACTTCCAAGAAGGAGCTGTGCAACAGAGAGCTCAAGGCTGCAGCCCTGCCCCGGCACGCTGGGAATGAGGCAGTGCCAAATGTGCTGGAGGAGCGAGGTGAGGGTGCCAAAGGAGACAAGCTGACCTGTGTGCCCTGTCCCTCACCTGCTCTGCTGCAGCTCTCACAGGGGACAAACTCCGAGAGAGCCCTCCAAGGGAGAAGGGAAGTGGTGGCAGCTCTGAGAAGAGCACTTCCCAGAGGATGAGTGCAGGATCTGTCCCCGATGGGACCAAAGCCATCCTCCTCCTCCTCTCTTTTACAATCAGGGCTGGGACTGGGATCCTGCATGCACAAGCACCTTGTCACAGCCTCAATAAAACCCTGCCTGCAGCTTCCCTCAGTGATAATTTCTTGCTTACACAGAAAGCACGAGGTCACAGCTGTCAGCACACACCTACTGAGCTTCTCTTACTACATTAGGTTGGACAGGGCTTGGAGAAAGCTGGGATAGTGGAAGGTGTCCCTGCCACGGCAGGAGGTGGAGTGAGATGATCTTTAATCATTGGTTTGAATTGAAATTCGAACCATTCTGGGATTCTATTACTTTTGACTTCCTGTATTGGAATTTTTCTGTCTTTGGATGGATAGCAAAAGACAAGGGCAGGGACACCTTCCACTATCCCAGCTTGCTCCAAGCCCCATTCAGCCTGATCTTGTACATTTCCAGGGATAGAGCAGCCACATCTGCTCTGTGCCAGGCCCTCACCATCCTAGTGCCACAATTTTTTAATGTGCTATCTTTTTCTAGCACAGTCACTGCTATTTTCACTGGGAACCTGCCACAGAGATTGTTGAGGAAGAAAAAGGGAAAAAAAAAGGAGGGAACAAAAGTCCCCTGAACTATCCATCAGCAGGACAATTCTTACACTCCTGGGTGTTTCAAGGACCCATCAAGGAGAAGGGAAAGCAGTCGTTGTTGAATTTATAGTTTTAGGCATTTCACCTTTAATCTTCCTCCAGGCAAAGGGCTATATAAAGATAAAACCCAATCTTTTTAGTAATATTATCATTTCACTGGCAGAAATATTTCTCATTAATCTAAACCCCAAAAGATTATTTAGGTCACCCTGAGAATTACACCTAACCACGCATCACCCAATATATCAAGTCTTTAATAATATTTACTCTAAATACTGGGTTTGGTTACGATCTATAATCCGTTTTCAGATTCTTGCAGTGTTACAAGAAAAGCTCCAGGGTTTGGATGATGCCCTCCCTGGCAGAGGCTGGGCTTCCCTTTCCCCTGCTGCCCCATGGCCATGGGGTCCAGAAATAAGCTGCCTCCCTGCCCAAAGCTGCCCTCACCCCAAAGGCACCAGAAACACTCTTTTCTAAGATCCACTTTTGTCTAAAACCCCCCTAAAAATCAGCCAAATTCCCTCCAAACCTCCAACATAGATAGGACCGTGAGTCTTTGCCTCATGTTGTCTGTGCTACCAGTCCAAACTTCACTGTGTTTATTTATCTCAGTGCTTTCCACCAACAGGGACTCGGGCCTTTGACCCAAAATATTCCCCAAGTTCTGCATTTCAATAGTAACTCATTTAAAAAATCAAGCAAGATTTCATACTGGATTAGTCTGTGGTTGTGGCCTGCATTTGGGAACATCAAGAAGAACACTTGGGGAAGATAACTAAAATGAAACCCAAGCCCTCACATGAGGGAAGGACGGGCTCCTCTCGATTGGGCATGACAGAGACCACCACAGGGCAAGCTGAGGTCAAGGAGGTGACATTCAGTCCCCTCAGGAGGAGGGTAATTTGGCAGCCATGAAGACCAGCACAGCAATGCACAGAAGGCTCTGTGAAAGCTCCTAAAGACAAGCTGCTTCTCAATTAGGCAGAGACTGTGTATCTGCCCAAGAGCCTGCCAGTGCCACAGTGCAAGACAGAGCCATCTGATTTGGGTTCTTTGTTCCTCACTCATGTTTGAAAGGCAGGAGAGAGGGAACGGGCTGTTTCTATCCCTTCTTGACTTTGAAGCTTGTGATTTTCATCTGAAAAAAAACACAAATGCTCTTCCATCTCCCCACACTCCCAGTGGCTGGAGCTATCAGGGAGCTTGGGAGACATCTCCTGTCAGTGCATGTGCCCAGCTCTCATTAACACTAATGAGAGTTGTGTCCATGCAGAAACGGGGCAGCCCCTTTGTCTGTGAAGGATTGGCTTTCACAGCAAGGGGCTTGGCTCAAACTTGACCTACAATTTTAATTGGGTTTTGAGGCCTCTCCCAGTGATTGGCTCCCCGCTACGAACGCCAAAGAGCACAACACAACAGCACATCCTCTGGCACTATCAGTTTTTCAGGATCATGGGCCAAGGCACCAATCCTCCATCCATTTTGGTGGCTGTGCAGCATAAAAATTGACAGCAGGCTCTGACATAAAAGGTATCAAACATATTATGTTGTGGTTACTGTAAACGGCAGAAATGAGAGATTTTCCTTATTTTTTGAGGTCTGTCCAAACACTTTGGTGCCAGGTGGAAGAACATGCTAGTGATAATGCTGTTATTTATTGTTTGCATCATGCAAACAGTCAAGAACCACAGTCTTGGGCTAAATATTCAAACACAATCTCGGACCCCAAATGTTTATTGTCTCAACTGTAAGAGCAGCTCTAAAAATAAGTAGATGTATCAAAGGGGAGGGGAAAGGAGATAAGCAATGGCAACAGGGGACAACCACCACCTCTGGGGAGGAGAGTGGCTGTGAGTCTGCGGGGGAGTGGTTTTGGAGACGTCCAAAAGTCAGGACATCCTCCCACCCATCACTGTGAGGAAGGGGAGCAGAGGTGGAGGAAACACAGAGAGGAGTTTCTGTTACTTACCCATCACGCCACAAGAGAAGAGGGTAGGTCCTTGACTCATCTTTGGAGTGTGCTGCAAACAACCAGAAAAACTATTCACTTCTCACAGCCTCGACCTGGGCACCAGACACCCCCCTGCCTCCGGCCTGGGCAAAGCCTTCCATGGCCTTGTCCCAGCAGGGACCAGGGGACAGACCCAGTCACCCTTCCTCAAGGGAATCAACTTCAATTAAATGCTGTGCAGAGTCCTTGTCAAGGCCTGAGCTTGCAGATCAAGGGTCCTGCAGCCAGCCCTTACCTCAGGAAAGAGCTGCAATAAGGTCCCCATCCCTGGGAACCAAAACTCTGGAGAAACTAAAACGGGAGCTGCAATTCAGTGGTAATCCTGGACTGGGCAAGAAAGGAGCAAAAGTGATATCTTGAACCTCACCCAAGCCCATTAAGGCCTCCCCATCTAGGTACAAAGCAGCTATTTAGCTTTTTTAAGCATATAATGTGTTTCGAAGGCAAGGCGTCCTCACCTCAGCACTTCTGGGGGGTCTGAGCTCAGATTGTGCTGATTTGCACTAAAAATAGGGGGAAATGCCACTGAATGGGGAGAAAATAATCCTGGTGGCTTTTCACACTCTTCTTTTTCCAAGAATTTTCCTCTTGACAGCACAAGAGACACCATCAGACTTCTAAAAACGAGCATGGATGGGTTCACGTATAATAAATCAATATGTTATCCACAGCTGCATGCCATTTCAGCTATGCCTGCAAAAACACACTTCCACGCTAATTGTTCCTTTATTATCCCTAAAAATATCCATATTCTGGCTTCTGAAGTGTCTATCCTGGCAGCACCATCCCATCTGACTGAGACTTTACATCATCTGAGGGAAGCACCAGCAAGGCCCCCACATTCATCTGCACTGCCGTGATTGTGTTTTATCTGGCATTAGGCCACTGCACTCACACCTCCCCTCCTGATCCATGTTTTACATGACTGTGGAATCCCAGAATGCTTTGGGTTGGAAAGGACCTTAAAGCCACCAGTTCCACCTGGGCAGGGACATCTTCCATGTGCCCAGGATGCTCCAAGCCCCATCCAACCTGGCCCTGGACACTTCCAGGAATGGGGCAGGCACAATTTCTCTGTGCCAGCATCTCCCGTGCATAATGAGGATAACAAAAATAATAATAATAAGACAACAACAATAATGTACCAAATGATGGCTCCTGAGAAACTCAATAAAGGATTCCACTTCATATGCAGAATGCTGGAAATGCTGAGTATAGAAGGATAGGGAGGCATAAAACAACTACAGGGTGTAGCTGTGAAGAAGGTAAATAAGGGTCAGTCACCTTTGGAGCATGTGCTACTTTTCTAGGCAAAGTAAGGATATCTCCATCTGTCAAGCCTCACCTTATGACCCATCAGCAGAATTAATCAGGAGGCAGAGAGGACAGGCAGCTGTCTCCAAGGAGCAGCCAAAGTGGAGCAAAGATGGACATGGGACAAGCCCCAGAGAAGGCAGGGGCAGTGCCAGTGCACATCTGTGTGCCAGCCCCAGAGAGCAGACACTGTCTGCAAAGGCAGGAGGGAGAGGAGTCTGACATATGCCCCTTGTGGAGTATCATTACCATTTTGTAAGAATTTTGTCTTTATACCAAATTGGGAGCTGAACCAAACGAGCCCACTGGCTCTTGGCAGGTGATACTGCCCCAGTGCTCATTTATTTCCTTTGGGTTTTGCTTTTTGGCTTTCCCCATGAAGTCAACAGAAAAACTCTTGCTTTCTTTAGTGGATGAGCCTTCTTGTGGATTGTCTGCCCCAATCTAACAGTCCAGGCAACCCAGCAACTCACCTTGTGTAGCCAGGACTGTCCCTGCACTCCTGAGCCAGCCCCAGGGAAGCACTCGGCAAACACGTGAGGGCAAAGTTTTGTGTTCAGCTCTGCATCTCTACCACCTGCCATCAGACACCCCCAGCACCCAGCCCTTCTCTTAGGAGTAGAAGAAATAACTCTCCTCTGCCTCTCTGCAGCCAGTTCCCCTTCACCCATCCCACACACTTCCCAGGGCACAGCTGGCACTGAGTGTTCAGGCTTCCCCCTTCCCACCCTGAGCAGCAGCCACGGGAGATGCTGCCTTCCCAGCAGGAGCTAACACTACAGCAAGGGTATTTTTTTAATGTATCAATATCCTTCCCAAATGTCACCCTTTTAGGGCAGGATTTTCCACTGCCTCTGGCTTGCTCACCTTCTCCTTGGCCTTTCACTGCCAGGGCAGCCTGCCTTCACCCCAGCACACTGTGCTCTCTGCCTGGGGAGCCCAGCTGGACAGTTTGTCATCCTCAGCAAACTCAGGCATTTGTATTTCTTTTATCTTCAGAATGCCCATGTATGGCTCATCCTGCCAGATGCTTCCTGCTGTGTTCCTGCACACCCTTATCTGAGGCTCTCAGAGCACCCTGCCCTTCGGTCGAGTTTCTTCTCAGACCATGCCCATCTCTCCAGGAGAACAGAGGGGAAAATGTCCACAACCAGCCTTGCTCTGTGGCTCTCCATCATCCTGTACCTCCTCCTCATTTGCTCTGACCCTGCTCCAGCTCTGTTGCCCCTTTATTTCCCCCTACCATAGGCACACTCAGCCCTCACAGCATCCTTTAGTTTGTTTGCCAACTCTCATTTGCTTTTTTGTTGTTGCCTGCTCATTCAGCATGGTGGATTTGCACCTCTCCAGGCTCCCAGAGAAATTAAGTACCACAGCACTGCCCTTCAACATCTCCCACTTAATCCTGCTTCCCACTTGCTCATCCTCCTATTAATGATGAGCATCTGTTCTCCGTTGGTGAAGCAACTTCTCACCTGTGTTATTCACTGCCTTGATTTGATTGTTTTTTTACTGTTTATCCCACTGGATGCTTACTGAAATCCACGTATGCAAAAGCCACAGCACTCCAATCATTTACTAATCACCTGCTCCTCAGATATTAATGCAGCTTTGTAGAAATCAGTGCTACAAACCATCTAGAGATCCACCCCTGCAGGAAAGAAAACCCTGATTACAAAGCTACAGCGAAGTTCTTGGCAGTAAAAGAGTTTTGAACAGAGATTTCACAAGGCTTACCAGCTCAATCCTGCATGTTACGGAGTCAGCACCTTTGTTTTCCCGAGTTTTGGTTAAGATCATCACCATGGTAATGCAGTCCTGCCTCGGAGTCCATCAGGGTCCAGGCAAAGGGTGCTGGCAGCTGGGGGCTGGCAAAGCTCCTCCTTCAGTCCATGTTCCCCCAGGAGAGGCTGGGCCCTGCCGGCTCCTCGGGGGATGTGCAGGGACAGCCTCGGGGTGTGGAAAGCTCCCTGCACAGAGAGAGAGAGGAACAGCTTCAGGGGATTGCCCTGGGGGGTGGATGCACTGAGCAAGGGGCAAGCGCTGCCCAAAAAACACCCTGATGGTGGTTGCTTGAAGGGTGTGTTTATTTTAGGATCTTAAACATTGTTGGTGTCCTTCAGCTCCCCATCAGCACAGAGGTGTTTCACAGGATGGGGCACTCACAGGAGATGTTGGAAGCACACAAGGTACATGAGGTGATCCACAGGGACACAGTATTTCAGTCAAATTAACCAAGTTTCCTCTGAATTCTCCATTTGAAAAGGGGACTCAAATCCCCTATACTGAAGATACAAAAGACCTTGAAAGAGGAGCTCATTAAAGCTCCAGGGTTGATCTCACAGAAACCCTTTGTCCCCAGACCAGCTGGGAGCAGATGTCCAGCAGAAAAAGCCTCTCCAGCATCATTATGGCTGTGAAATCCCCTGCATGCACCTATCCCACCCCAGTTACTCCATGATTCCCAATCTAGGAAGAGCCCTTCAGGGAAAAGCACAAGGCAAAGAGTTGCCTGCAAGGAAGGAGAGGCAGCTCCTTGCCCTGAAATCCTAAGGGCCACACTGTGCCTCTTGATCACCTATTCCTTAGGTAGTTTTAGGTAAGAAAAGCTAAGGCCGACAAACAAGGAGGCTCTTGAAACAAACACTGCAAGCCAGCTCACACAGCACTGCCCAGCCCTGACCAGGAGCCCTGCCTCACCTCCTGGCATCCTCCCCAACAGACTGATTCCCTCGTAAAGCAGACAGATTGCAACTCAAATCTGATTACCGAAATCAGCGTTTTCCCCAAATCACTCCCCTAATCCTGTTTCGTTATTCTGCTGCTTTGCAGTTAATGCAAACATCCAGACATCCAAACCCACCATTTGCACAATCCAGAGAGCATGAAACACTCATCTTGTACCATCCAGTCAAAGCCAATTGTGAAACTTAAGGATAATAAATGAAAATATTCCACTTATTCCAAACTGATATGGCTGCTCTTCCCAGCTCCCAAGTCATCCTGCCCATGTTTATTTGGATTAGAGCTTGCAGTGGTGTTAGGAGTAGCTCATTTAAAGGCCAGCTGGCTGGTAAAGAAAAATCACCTTCTATTATTTTATGAGGACAAAGTTCATCCAGAGTGCAAAGCCAAGATTGGGAATCAATACATTTTCCAAAGATTTACTGCTCCTGAGGGTGCCTGGTACAGTCTCCAGCTTTCTGTGGGATATCACTGGAGTCATAATTTACAGTTTACTGGTAACTTCATCATAAACCTCTGGGCAACCCAGTGACCAAATGAAAACTGTCAACTAGAAAAGTAAACATTTCAGAGTGTCAAAATGACACATAATTTGCGAGCAGGGTTAGATGGGATACTGGGAAGGAATTCTTGGCTGTGAAGGTGGGCAGGCCCTGGCACAGGGTGCCCAGAGCAGCTGTGGCTGCCCCTGGACCCCTGGCACTGTCCAAGGCCAGGTTGGACAGGGCTTGGAGCAAACCTGGGACAGTGGAAGGTGTCTGTGGCAGGGGGTGGAAGGAGATGGTCTTTAAGGTGCACTCTGAACCACACCATTTTGTGATTTCCATCTGTCACAATCTCAGCTGTCCCTGATCCTGACAGAGATAGCAGTGCTTGATGCAGTGACAAACTCTCTGTGCTGGGAGGACACTGGCACAAAGATCTAACAAGGGCTCAGAGCAGCATGAAAGCAGCTAAGCACACTCACCAGGTATGATTTCTTCAGGAATAATTACCCTTCCCTAAGGTGATGGTTAATGCTGCAGCAGCAGACTCGGCTACACACCCGGGCAGGAGCAGCAGCAAGTACAGGCAGAGGCTCCCTGCCCTGGCACACCATCACACCTCCCTGCTCCTCTGCATCCCCTGCAATTAACACAACCCTAATGACAGGCAGCACAGCAAACTGCTGGCAAGCTGGCAGCCACCACCACCCCCAACGTCGGGCATCAGCAATTTTACCCTCTGCTTGGTTGGGTTTTGGAACCATCCCCCCAGGAGAAACTGCAATAAAAAGGGAAACTTTCCAGTGAAACGTGATCTCTGGCTCCCCATCCTGCCTCTGAGGGCTCCTGACGCACGGTCCTGCCCTGTCACATCCTCTCCATGCAAACAAGTGCCATGGGACACAAGCTGCAGAGCCAGGATGGACCCTATTGATGCTGAGGAGGAAACCACTGTGTATTTATAGACTGGACGCTTTCACACACACACATGCTAATAAAAAGATACTCTGCAGGGACCATTAATTGCTTTAAGAAATGTATTTCCTCGTTTGCAATCAGATAAAGGAACTATCTTCATCATGATGTCAAGGTTAAGTTTAGACTCGAGCCGTGGCCACTGGGATTGGCACAATCTCCTGAGCTATATGAAAAGCCCCTGAGAAACCCCAGTGCATAGAAATCCCCAAATTTTAGCAAACCCTGCTTCCTACATGGTTCAAAACAGACCAAACAGAAACCTCGTGTGATCTTTGCAGTGGCAGAGGTGGGAAGAGGTTTCTCTCAGAGCTGCTGCCCAGACAGTATCACAGCTATGGAGTGTTGGAAAAGAATTAAGTGAAATGATCCAACTCTCATCTACAGGCTTGAAAGGTAAACTCTAGGGAACAAACGTGCTTCTTACAAGGCATGGAGAAGACCTCAAGATTCAGCAAACTGTCTGCCAGATGTTCTGCCATGCTGGAGGAAGCATGAACAATGACCAATATCAAATCCCCATGCAAATTGTGAAAAACTTCCTCACAGAAAGGGTTACCAAGCCTGGAGTCCCCATCCCTGGAGGGATTAAAAAGCCCTGTGGATGTGGCACTTGGTGACATGGGTTAGTGCTGGCCTTGCCCATGCTGGGGAAGCAGTTGGACTCCATGATCTTAGAGGTGTTTTCCAACCTTACCAACTCCATGATTCCATGGTCTGACCCCCAGAAATACTCCTCATGAAGATGACTGGGGACCAGCATCACACAGATTTCCACTTGCCCTGGGATCACCACCCTCTGCAGAGAAAACATTCAATCCCTGTCCAGCTCAATAATCCATCTCCAGACACTCACACTGACATAAAACCTGTTTACAGTGGAAAGGGCACATGGGAACGAGGAGCTGGAGCTGTATTTTGCATACTGATGCACCTTGCAGGCAGAGCAGTGCAAATTCTCTCAGAATATAAATCACCTGCCCCTGCTGAATTCTTAATGCTGATCAAAGTGAAGAAGCCATGACCCAAGCAGGACCCCACTCCCTGCCCCTGCCCCAGCACCATTCCCTGTGCTGTGCTTGAAGAAAGTGGCTGGGCAAGGAGCCACTGTGATTTCTGGAGTTTATTCAATGCAGGTTAGACCCACGTGAGAAGAGCCAAACCCAATCCCTCTGTGCCACACTCTGAGCATGATTCTAGGGCTTCACCACCATCCCACTCTCACCAGTGAAACAGAAATTCCCTCCTCTATGCACATCTTGATTTCTCCGGGCACCAGGCACAGCACAGCTGGTCACCCCCTCCCAAATCCTGCAGGGGGCTACAAAGAATTTGGGGAAATAGCCAAAACTGGTGACTGTAATTGAAAATTCTGGGGTTTAAGGTTTTCTGCAAGCATAACACGGCAATATTCACCCAAAATAAAAATCATATTCATCAAATAAAAATCAATAAAAATGTCTCCCCATCCTTCCACTTCTTAGAAGTGATTTGGGGCTGCACTGAATCTCCTCATTGCACAGCCTGTCTCACCCTCAGGGCTTTGGACAATGCCAAGGAATACATCTTCAATTTCTTGATTTATGGTGGAAAAATCCATGAAGTCTACCATTTGCATGCAGCTAAGTCTGGGTTTATTTCCTTACTCAGGCAATAATTTGTCTTCTGCAACAGGCCTGGGTAGGCTCAGCTCTGGGCAGTTTGTTCCCCTTGCTTGAGCACTAGTCTGTGTCATTAGAGAATATTGAATTTATTTAGGGGGTAAAAACTCCAATAAATGTGAAAGATGCCATTCAGAGCCCGAGAAGAAATCTTTACACTCTGAAAACGCCCCATGGACTAGTCCTGAGCAAACAGGATCATGAGTCAGTACACGTGACTTTCAAAGGACATTTCCATGGAGGCAGCAGCTTCAGGATTGTCCCCTGGGACTCTGTGGAGAGCAGAGAGCTGCCCCAGGATGCCCAGCCTAGGGAGGAGAAAGGCTGCAGCCCTGCCCATCTCACCCTGAGCCTGCAGTCAGCTCCTCCTGCTCCCCAGCTGCTGGAAGGGAAACCCCATCAGGTCACCATGGCTCTCTCAGTGTTCCACTCCTGCCCAACCCCTGCCTGGCAAAACTTGTGCTGCCTCATGCTCCAGGTACTCAGAGAATACCTGCCAAAAAAAAAGGAATAAGGAAATGTCTTCCTCTGCCTCCTGCTTGCAGCCAGACTGGACTTTTCCAGGGCTAACAAGACAAAGACACACTTTGAGCACAAATTAGTAAGTAAAGGACTTGCCTGCATGTAATGTAGCAAAGGAGGAAGCAGTGTGTGGGGTGAGCACAGCTCCAAAGGCCTGCACAGCTTCAAGAACCAAAATCACCTCAGTGCTTATGACCAACAGCTTCACACAGGAACACAGGTTGTCACCAGCACAGCCCAGAACTCACCTGCCCTGCCAGTGCAGGATGGAGCCAACATCTACAGCCACACTAGGAAATCCACAGCCAGAAGGAGCCCGAGGTCTCCCATGGCAGCACCCGTCCCACAGGGCCACGTTAGGAACCAAAAATGCCACGTGCAGCCACCAGGGATGGCCACATGAACCTGGTCATGGAGCCTGAGATCAACCCTCACTACCAGGAACAACAGGAAAACCAGGGTCCTGCCCACAACCATAAATGAATTACCAAGCAAATAAAGCTATTATTTCAATCCACTCCCCTGCTCCACGTGCCTGGGCACTGCCTCAGCCTGACACCAAAGTCACACAAGGCAGAGGGTCCTCCACACCCCAAACCACACCTCCAAACACCCCCAAATCTCTAGGGAGGGCCTGAAGCCCAAGCTCATCCCCAGATCTACGTGCTTGGGTTGAACCTCAACTGCAGGCAAGCTCTCACAAAAAAAGGAATGAGAGGAATTAAGGAGAATTACACATCATCTACTTGAGTGGAAGGTTTATTGCCCCCGTGCTCTTAGGGAGTGGGAGTGGCAGGGGAATGAGTCCTGTACACACCAGCAGTGGCAGGGCTGAAAGGACAGGGCAGGGGCAGAGCTGCTTTGTCTCAACATCTTTAGCTCGAAGGAAATGGTGCTGGCAGTGACTTTGCCTTTTCCTCCCTGGCAACTGAAAAGGAAAAGAAGAAAGCAAAATTAGTCATTGCAAAACAGCGACCAGCAAGAGAGAGGTGCAAGCGAGGAGCCCTGGGAAGTGACAAGGGGGAATGGCTTCAAACTGAAAGAGAGTAGGTTTGGGTTAGATATTAGGAAAAAAATCTTCCCTGTGAGGGTGGTGAGGCCCTGGCACAGGATTCCCAGAGAAGTTGTGGCTGCCCCATCCCTGGAAGTGTGGGCCATGCAGACAGAGCCTACAGCATGGTCCCAGTCCCAATGACCACAGAAATTACATGTTTTCTTTGAGCAAACTTGTAATCGTTGCCTATTGCACTCATTAGGGGACTGCTTCTATCTTGAGTAGAATTCCCATGGAGCAAGAGTTGTCTCTGGAGGAGAGCAGCTGAAGCAGCAGCAGCAGTCCAGCCTGCTGGTCCCACAAGCCATCTCACCTTTCTGTGGGTTTCCCCCGCCGCCCCAGTTGAGAGATTTATTACAAGAATTTGCAGTGGTCTGTGAGACACTGTGAGTGTTGGCCACGCTCCCAAAAGCTGAGGAATTGCTGAATTGAGAATTGCTTTGGCTGCTTAATCTCAACAACTAGGGATGCTGAACAAGGCAGCAGGGTCTGGGTTTACTTTTAATTACTGCTCAGAGCATGCTGCTCTAGTAAACAGACACAAAAAAACAATTCTTTTTTCTTCTTTATATTCTTTCTCCATATACAGCCTGAGATGTCTGAGCTGAAGACAGTAAATGGCCCCACCACACTGCTTTTACTGACTCACTTCACAAGCACAAACAACTTCAAATAGCACATGAACCCTTCGGAATACCTGTCTCTGAAACAACCTCCATCTGCTTACAGACACATAATATGCTCTCAGGGTTAGAAACACTGAATGCTTTGGGTTGGAAGGGACCTTAAAGCTCATCTCATTCCAAACCCCTGCCATGGGCAGGGACACCTTCCATGTCTCCAGGTCGCTTCAAGCCCCATCCAGCCTGGCCTTGCCCACATCCAGGGATTGGGCAGCCACAGCTTCTCTGGGCAACCTGTGCCAGGGTCTCCCCAACTTCAGTTAGGAGGATGGTCAGCCAGCCCAGGCTTCCTTGATAGCTCCAGAGCTCTCAGGGTCCCTGTGAGAAGCAAATCCTGAAGGTGCAAAGCAAGTTCAGTGCTGCAGCACCAACTGTAACGCTGCTGCTCGTCAGTGACCACTAAAAATCCACCCAGATGAAGCAGGAGCAGGATCTGGGACATCTCACTGTGTAATTGGGGAACACTTGCCAAGACCCACAACCCTACCATTGCTGTCAGAGCCAATTTGGATGCTGCTTGTAAGTCAGATTTCTCCCTTCTGCAAGGCTGAGATGGAGAACAGGTAGAGGCTGACAGCCCTTATGGACATTCCTGGATTTAAAGCAGGAGCATACTGGATGTATGGATCAACTGCCAGACTCCACATTATCTTCTACCACCTCCCCTTTATGGATAAATAAGACTGAAGAACCCTCACATGAAGCCCAGCAAAATGATCACCTTCCAAAAATTGAAATTATCTCCCTGAGCTCAGGAGGCAGAATTAAAAGAATTTCAGATGCTTTCAGTGGACAGTGTCTGTGCCCACACAGGGTGACACACGTGCCTGCACACCCTACACTGTTTGCATTGGATCAAAGTACTTTGGCTCTTGGGCAGGCTCTGGGGGTTCATTCCTCAGCTGAGAAATGGCTTTTAAAGAGCTCCTGGGCTCCTGAAAGACGAACCTGGAGCCTTTATTAATCCTCCTAGCGACCCAAAGGCACTTCTCCCTGCTGTTTGTCCCTCTGTTGCCATCAACACCAGCAAGGGGAAGGCACAGTGGAGGGAGGGAAGGAGCCCTCCAGGGCAAGGAAACCTTTGCCCACACTGCCACCTCCGTGTCTCCGTGAATTTCCAAGCCCTGCATCTTCCATAAATCTCTTTAAGGAAGGAGCAGCCAAACATGTGTGAGTTGTGTGAATGAGCGTGGATTTGGCAGCCTGAAGAGCAAACTTGCATGGCCCCACAGCCTTCGCCTTTCTTGTTTTCCTCAGGTTCATTAAATACACAACAATCTGTTCCCAGAAGATGGGTCCTACGTGCAGGGGCTGCCAAGGAGCTGGGTTTGATGGCTCTGGTGGAGATGGGGGAATGTGTGACAAGCAGAGGGGGGGCTCTTCTTGGTGCAGCAGGGCAAGGAGAGGACGGGCTGCACCCACCCTGCCTCCCCCAGTGACCATCCACCACGTGGCAAGGGTTATCCCTGATGTCAGAGCCATCCTGGAGGTGATTCTGAGAAGCCTCAAGGGGAACAGAGGAGAGTGTGGGACAAGCAGGAGGAGATGCCTACGACAACCAGGAATGTCATCCTGCAGCATCATCCCAACTGTGGATGTGCCACATCCAGGTGGAGAAACCAGGCTCTGCCAGGTTATTCACACTCGTGAGCAGAGCCCTGGGCAGGGGGCATCCCTGCTCCTGAGGAAACCAGGGGGTTCCCACTGCTGCTGGGCAGCACGAGGCCCAGGCACGCAGCAAAGGCACTGCCAACAGCCAGGCACAGGCAGACTGGGCTGGTGCTGTGATGGGGAACAGCACTGGAGGCTCAAAGGAAGCCTTTTGCTAGGAGGGAAAAGTCAAAGCTAACACCCACTCACCGTGTTTACCCACCTAAATCAAAGCCAAAGCAGCACTGAAACGTGCCCAACAGCATTTCCACAGAGTCATTCATGGAGAGCTTGGACTTGGCTTTGAGCTGGTGTTTTTAATATCACAGGGAGACACTTGCGAGGCTGGAATAATACAGAATCTGTTGCTGTAGCACACTCTGGGCTCCTGTGAGGTGTCAGCAGCACGTAGAGCCCAAACCTTCTGCAGGTTTGGCTCCATCAGGGGATCCCTGAGGGCCAGCAGTGAGATGCTTCCCGTGGGGAACAGCTCCAGCAAGCCCGAGGTACCACTGCCCCAAAGCGAGGTACCCCAGCAGGGGATTGCCCAGCAGGAGAAGTAATGCCCAGAGAGGACAATTTTCCCAGAACTGGGATGCTTTGTGCCCAGAGATGCCCCTGAGTCCCATGGAGTAAGGCAGGATGAGCTCCACTGTAGCTTAGCAGCCACAAAAGCCCAGATTTTGCAGCCTGTCTCAGAGGAGAGGAAAATTTAAAAAAATAAAAAAAAAAAAGAGTAAGTGGAAATGCAAACAGCCCCTGGTTTTATTTGGGCTGGCAGGAACACAGTCCTGCCCTGCGCTCCTCGAGCTCATTTATGACAGTGTGAATGAGCAGTAATAAAGGGGAAAAAGAAATTAAAAATCTGCGTTTTCCACCCCGTAGGTCTCCATCTCTGGATAGTCTCCATTTATCCCTCTTTCTCTCTCTCATGCCATGGGTGAAAATCAGGATTTTCCTGAGACTCCCCTGTGCCACAGAAAGGGGAAGCCCAAAGGACAGAGGGGTCAGCCCCAGCAGCAGGGTGGTGTGAACCACAAAGCCCACTCCTGAAACAGCATCCCGAGGAGAACTGACCTAAATGCTGCATCCCATCCTGCCTCCAAAGCTGCCAGGAAGGGAACCACGCCAGGTATTTTGTCAGTGCACAAACATGAATGATTGCCCAGGACAAATAGGGCAGCAAAAACCTCCACCTTCATCACATGGAAAAAAACATGTATCAACTTGTAACCCTAATGAGCGAAGGAATTAATGAATGCTGGAATTTGTAAACCATTACAAAGTCCCTAAAATAATGTCAGCACCTTAAATGAATGAGTTAAACATCAGGGTCTGTTAGAAAACAAGATAGAGGGGGTTTTATAGATATTAAGGACAATAAGAAGTCACACTGACAATAACAGAAAGAATGGTGGTAACATTAGTCAGGATGCAGAAAATGAAGAAATATAAACATTACTGTCCTGAGCAGAAAGGAAAACAACACAGTCACGTTTGTCAGGAGTAACCTGGGATGATATTAAACAGCAGGCACTAAATATAACTGCTTCTTAAACAACAGCTCCAGATAAATTTGTACCTTCAATTTTATAAGATCACGCCAAAAATTCTTGTGAGCCATCAGCACTGATGGTCCCTGGGGACAGGCACAAGCCAGCCTGGTAAATGTGCTGGGTGAGACCTCGAGGCTCTGGTTTCAGTGCAAGGTCAGGGAGTCAGGAATCACAAAGACAACACCAAGGAAAGAGCTCTCCCCTCACCTGAAGCCTTTGTGCAGGTGAAAGGGATAACACAGCTCACAGGAGTGGATACAGCTACTGATAACACTTTACTGCCACATCTCAAACAGACCTGCAAGTGACTGGTGATGCTGGCTGCAGCAGAAACTACACTGCCACCCCATGCCATGCAATATTTCTGGCAGTAATTGGGAAGGAAAGAGGAGCACCAGTGCTGTGTAAGTGACTCCAGACCAGCAAAGTGGTAACACAGAACGGAGAGAAGCAACCGGCACAGCTGGTTACAGAGATGTAAAGATACACCCTAAAAATCTAAATTGCTTAAAAGCCACTCACCTCAAAGGCAGGGGCATGTGCCCAGGCTCCTGCACGGTGCAGTAGATTACACAGGCATGCAGGGATGTGTCCACAGACTGGATAAATTTGGGGTCTCCAGGAGGAGAAGGGACGGCACAGCTGTCTGTGCTCTGCACTCCACGCCCTCTGTGGGCAGCTGGAGCCTCCTCCCACCTCTGAGCAAGGTCTGCAGGGGGCTCCAGGAGTAACTGGGGGGCTTCAAGACACAGGTACAGTCCAAGACTGGGGGAATGTGGCGTGGCAACTGCTGAGGATGAGCTGGCTGCCTCAGAGAGGGCAGGAGGAGCTGAGCAGGTCCCTTGGAGGGAGCAGACCAGCAGTGGGACACCTCCCAGCACGGCAGGAAGCTGGAGCTATGCAGATCCAGAGCAAGGGCAAAGTGCAACTTTTTCCTGAACAACACAGACAAGAATCATTGCAATAAACTACAGGACCACAAATGACTGCACAGGGCTCTCAGCTTTATCTCTGCACTGGGGGTCTTTCTAAAAGACACTGAATCATGGAATCATTAGGTTGGAAAAGACCATTAAGATCACTGAGTCCATGCTCCAGCAAGAATTAACTCAGAAAATTACTAAAAATGGTGATAGCAGAGCAGTCCCAGAAGCAGGGCTCTACACCCCAAGTGAGCTGTTGCACCCCATGCCGTGCAGCCCCCATGCCCCAGGGTGGCATGTGCAGGGATCAGGAGGGTGGACTGACAGAGCAGCTCCTCCACAGGCTGGCCTGGCTCTTGTCCAGCTCCTTGAAGCTGCCAGCTTTATGGTGTAGCATGGAGTTCACAGAACAGGCACAGGGAGGGCATGGACAGCACAACCCTTCACACTGCAGAGCTGCAACTTTTGCTTTACATTAAGTTTCAAATACGTACATCTGAAACCTCCAAGGGAAAAGAAATTTCTACCAACAACACAAACCATGCACAACCGAAAATGTGGGTGAGAGTTTCTAAATGAAACATTTGCATTTTTGCAATGTACATCTTCATTAACCACAAGGCTGTCATTCTGAGAAGTACCATCCATTGCACTGCATTTCATTTATAAATGAAACTGAGAGTCCAATTATCACAGAATGGCCTGGACTGGAAAGGACCTTAAAGAACTTCTCATTCCAGGGACATCTTCCACTATCCCAGGTTGCTCCAAGTCTTGTCCAACCTGGCATTTAACAATTCCAGAGATCCAGGAGCAGCCACAGCTTTTCTGGACTTTTCTTTTTTTCTGTTTTTCTGAGTTAGCAGAGAGTCCACAAACCCAAAAATAGATATTTTGAATGTTTTCTGTATCTTTATAATTATAACGACTCTTCAGCTTTGGCACACAATTGTAGCTTTTGGCACCTAGTTCATAATATTAAAACTTGTCCTTTCAAAAATATTATACAATATTCATTTGTACCGGCTGGGACAAAAAACCCCAAAGCATTTGGTAACAGGGATAATAATATATACACTTGAAATAATTTCATAGCATTGACAGCTATTGCCCAGCACACCAGCAGGCTGTTCTCAGGAAGGTAAAACAAGCACAGAAACACAAAAATCACAGTTATTGTGACTGTCCCACACCACCTGAAAGGAGAAACAGCCAGCTCCACCTGGCCTAACTGTGCTGCCAGGCTGTCCTAAGCAGAGAGGAGCAGTGGTCTGCATTAATTCCTTTTCCTTATAATTAACATTTTACATTTGAATAGTGATGATGGCACTTGTACGACTGGGGCAGATGAGCACGCAGGTTTGTCTGGGGTCACTGCAAGAGTCACCATAGGGTAAAGGACAAAAACAAATATCTTAAATGCAAACAAGTAACACACCTTTAACTCTTCCCCTTGGCTTTAGGAGCAGGATGAGGGGTGAGTTGCTGAGAGCAAAGCCGGTCACTGATGCACCTCAGCAGCCACATCCTTCTGCATCACCTCCCCAAGCCCTGCTTCACCTCAGCCATCCAAAGGACTCCTGCTCCTTCCTTTCAGGGGCTGGTTTTGAGCAGAGAGAGGCAGAGCAGGTTTTCCAGCTGCTGGATCAAAGCTTGCCAGATCCCATTTTTCACAAACCCTGGGAGACGTAAGGATTTGTGAGCACAAAACGGCCGCGAAGTCAAACTCCTCTTTCACCACGGTCCCATACCTACCACAGAGCCAGCCCTGAGCCCTGGCTGCTGAAAGCAAAAGCTGTGGCCAGGAGCCACAAACACAGGCAATGATGTAGCCCAAGGGATGCTTCAAATGGACTACAGAGGAGTGACACCAATGATGCTGCTATATTTAATCCTTTAAAAGCAAAAACCATGACCAAGTCTCCCTTGGGTACACTTTTAGTGGGGAGGTGCAGAAACTTAATGCACCAGAACAGATTTTTTGCACTCACTCAATCAGTTCTTAAAATATTACTCAAATGAAGTGATTCCTGAGCCAAACTCGCCTGGTACTTCCCACCCATCCATGCAGGGACCCACAGCATGCAGTGTTGGGAGCAGCCACGCTTCACACAGGGTTTGGTGCTGCTCCTCCAGGTCAGTCTAATGCAGTTTACTCCTCCTTGCATTTCAAAGAAACTTCTGACTTACCAAATCTCGTTTATTTTACACAGCATATGTCAGATGCATGAGATGCAATATCACACATATCCAATGCCACAGGCTACAAAACTCATGGATAAACCACCTGAAGCCAGGAGAAATTCTGGCTGGAAATTAACTGCACAGCCACACTTCTTAATTTTCAGTCCCCACCCCACCTGTTGATGACTAAAGATCCACACATCCACAGCCTGCACTGAGATGCACCACCCCAGTGAGGCTTCAGAAACAGGCTCTTGCTTGGGAATTTTTGTCTCTCTAAAGGCAGCCAGCTCAGAAAAGTTTGGAAAAACAAAACAGCCCATGGATCTGCTCCCTGCAGCAGAGCCATGTTCTGCATTGCTGCTCTACAGAAATGGCTGGGTTACAGGCCAGGCTGGCACGGAGTGTGACCTTGGAGAAATCCTTTTCCACAACCACAACACAGCCACTGCTCGTAGGGAGCTTGTGGGCAGAACCAGAGCTCCAGGGCTCAGGTCTGCCGGTGTCCTGACCAATTCCAAGGAATTTACAGGTGGCCACATCCCTAAAGAAAGTGGTGGCACTCATCCCATGACATGCTGGGATGGGGGACAGGAGGGGAGCAGGGGGGAGCAGCCCAAAGGCTCCATGACCGGGCAGGCTGGCAGGCACAGAGGAGCAGGAGGGTGGAAAATTCCCTCCTCTATGCCTGATTAGTTTATATTTAGCTCTCTGAGGAGCAGACTGTTGTTTTGGTGATATTTTTTTGCCCAGCCCCTCAGGGACCCCTGCAATGGGAACTGTGGCTCCCACCATGCGTGGGACCCACGGCAGTCCCAGCCCTCTGCTGCTCGGCAGACCTGCTTTGTTTTCTTAGTTCTGTTTCTCCGAGTCAGCAGGCTTGCTTCCTCTTCCTCCTCCTCCCGTTTTGGGAGAGAAAGGAGCAGAAAACGTCAGCCAAGAAGAGAGTTTGCTTGAGGAGCTGCAGAGGAGCAACAGCCCAGCTCCTCAGCTGCCCTGGTCCCCCATGGCCACGGGAATAAAACTTGTCTTTCTGAAGGTATTTTCACTCTAGGAGAGAGGTTTGGTGAGTGCAGATCTGACAGGAAGGCTCTGCTTGCCCTCTCCCTCCCCTGGGATGTGGGAAGGAGACTCGACCCCGCCAGGCTGAGCTCTCCAAACTGCTACGAGCATCTCTGGCACCTCGCCCCATCCCAGCCCCTTGGTCCAAAGTCTGCCCTGCCACAGATTAATGTTCATTAGGACTATTTCCCAGCAACATCATTTGACAAACCATGTGACACGGGAGGGGGAAGGGGACAAAACCAAAATCGCTCTTTCAGCTTGGGGCGTCCTCTTTTCTGTCTGAGATTTTACAAGACAAGTGTAAACGACCTCCATGCTGACAAATAAAAGAAAAATTCTATGCAACATTGTAAGAGAAAGGAAAAAGGAAGAAGATCTCAAACAGCACAGCTGCCATTTGAGAAATCAGAAATCAACCAGCAATAATAAACAGACAAGTGGGATAAAGCTCATTTCCCTCCCCACCCATCAGGACGCAGCCCATGGTGTCAGTTCTGCACACAAATACAGGTGTTTTGGCAAGAAGTTGTGTGTCTTGTTCTGCCTATACTTCTGCTGAAAGTGAAGAAAGTCTTTGCTACTTAAAAAAAAAAAAAAAAAAAAAAAAAAAAAAAAAAAAAAAAGAAATTGCATATAATTAACCAATGCAGATTTGGGGATTTATATTGGTATATGTTTGTATATTTGCATGTGTGCATATTTATACACGTGTATTTATTTATGCAGATATCCATAGCTGAAAATTAACTTACACTGGTGCTGGCTCTGTCCCACAGTCTGCTTGATCTTCGTGTACAAAAATCTGGATCTCCCTCGCACAAATCAATTATGCACTGCACTGATCTGCACAGATTTTCTGTGCAAAGTTTTGCATTCACAGCAGAAGGCCATCTGCTTTCTATAACCACTGTGGTTCCTGGACACCTCGGCCCTGTGCAGAGCTGGAAGTCGCAGAAGTTTCCCTCCCTCCTCTGGGTTGAAGCTGGAAGTGAGAGAGGCTGGAGGCAGGGATTGAGCAGCAAAGCCCCACGTGGCTGTGCTCGGCAGGGTGTCTGTCCTTCCCTCCCCTCAAGTGGAGAGAAGGAGGCAATTCCACGGCAGGTTGTTTTGGCTGGGGTTTTCCCCCCACTTTTGGAAGCAAGGAGGCTGAGTGCTTCTCCAGCCCTAATCCTGCCCCCCTGAGCAGGGCCGTGCCAGAGCTGGGTGTGACACACCCACCGCCACAAGCATCCTCAGGCTCCACGGGACTTTTAAAAATGAAGAAATAAATCAGCAGCTCACTTCAAACCCGCACTGAGCCATGAGAAGTAAGGACAAAGCAAACCGCTCTGAAATTCAGGTTTTTTACTATCACTCTAATTAATCTGGTTCATGACCCACCCCAAATATTTTCTCTAGAAACATTATCTATGCTGTTTTGGGGTTTCTTTATTTCTTTTTCCAGCCCTCAGACAGGCCCTGGTAAATATTTCTGCCCACGACAGAGGCAGGCCAAGGGAATCTGGGTTTAGTGATGGCAGCAGCATCTCCTGTGTTTGGAGATACCCGACACCGGGCAGAGATGCTCACAGCCCTCCGTGCTTTTACTGGATTATCACAAAACACTGCTACCTCTGCAATTTGCAAGTAGTTTTTAATCTGTCAAAATAGACTTTAAGTATTGCTCGAGGATTCAAAAGAAAAATATGCACATCTGGTTTCAATCGCCAACCGAAGTTTCGTCTATCAGCCTATTTCATAACAAATTACGCTTACTTTTCACTCCAGAGGATTTCCTAAGGAGGGGATGAGCTGCCAAGGTACACCAGCGTCTGTGGAGACCGCACGGCACCGGGAGGCAGCAGCACAACTCAGTGACAGGCACCGCACTGTTGCAAACTCTCTCTGTGTCAAGTAAATTAAAATTATTGAGGAAAAGCCCCTTGCCCGTGAAATCTCTGCGTACAGCTGTACGTGAAACCTTCACGTACCTCAGAACCTGATCCACCTGACGTCACTGAATGGAGAAACAAGACTTACAGGCTTTCTAGGACAACCCCACTGCCAGGGCACTTCACGCAGCAAGGCGCTGCCGCGTCCCATCGCAGCAGCGTCGGGTGCTGGAGACCCCCCCGGGGACCGGCCCGTCCCCCTCCGCCGCTGCCCTGGGCTACCTCACACGTGCCGGGAGCGAAGCCCGAGGCACGGCACGGTGGGAGGTGTGCGCTGGCCCGGGGTGAGCCGGAGAGCATCTCTGCGGGGATGCCCAGGCACGGCTCCGCTGGGCCGCAGCCCCCGTGAGACCCCGGACCCGGGGGAGTTCTGCGCCGAGCCCGACGGCACCCGAGTTTCAGCCCCCTGGAGCAGCACTCTCGGCCCGGAGAAAGGAATGCACGTGTTGATCCTTTCGCAGGAAATAATTCCAGTGGCGAAGGCAGAGGGCTCGGAGCGGGCGAGGACCGCTCGCCGCCCGCTCGCCAAACTCCGGAGAGTCGCACGTCGGGCTCAGCATCCCGCACCCCCCCCGCCGCTCCGGACACGCGTCCCACCGCTCCACGCTCCGCCAGGGCGGCTCCTCCGCGGTGCCCCCCGCTCAGCCCGGGGCGGGGTGAGACCCGACGGCACAAAGGCGGACATCCCCAGCCCGCTCCGCGGGGATGCGGTGGCGGCGGGGGGTACCACCCTCCTACCCCATCCCCTGCGAGCCGCCCCGTCCCCGGGCAGGGCGCACCGCCGCCCTTTGTCCGCTCCCCTCCGGCACCCCCCGGGGCGGCACGGCCCCGCTGCGCTCCGGGCATCGCTTACCGAGCGCTTCCCGCGGTGGCGGCGGAGCGGCCCGGCCGGGCCGGCTGTGGGCGCCGCTCCGACCGCGCTCCGCTGCCGCCCCCGCCGCCGTGCTGCGGGCGGGGCGGGCGG
>VZUI01052875.1:0-20108 GCA_013401135.1 Cettia cetti
GTTACATTTTTATAAGTTTTGGTCCATTTGCATATTGGAGTTTAATTGTCCAATTGCAGCTTCAGGTTGCGTGGTCCCGTCTTTCTTGTTCCTCCCTCTGGTCCTCTGTTGTTGATGCTTTTGGGTCCAACGGTTGTCCTTGGTCCTCAGCAAGAAAAGGATTTGTTTTGTCTACCTACCCTGTGAAGAGAGCTCACTAGTACTTAATATGAGGCTCAAAACTACATCCCTATGCAGCACAGAATCTAAAATATGAAAGCTATAACTTAAAGCATCAGAGACTCAAGAGACCTGGATTAATTTTCAGGGCTTGCACCTGTGTGGACTTGCACACATTTCTCCCAAACTCATATTCTTAACTTTGGTATGGGGAAGTAACACAATTGGATGACATCTGAATAGAGTCAATGTTCGTGTGGTGACAGGTCTTTAAAAACACAGAACAGCAAAAACAGCGCCACCTCCAGAATCTAAAATTAATCTAACCATGTCATAGAAAGGCTGCATAAATAGCAGGGTTTTTTTCTAGGTTTGCATATTTTCTATTAAGCAAAGACTGAATTTTTTTCAATTCATTTACATCTGAGTTATCCCAGCTTGAACTGCACTGAGAAATGTCTTTTTGCCACAGGTCAAATTAATGTTCTCCTGGGAACGTGGCTGAGTCCCTAACAGAAGGCACAGTGCTCTTTCTACAGTGAAAGTCATTGCTCTTGAAATGTGTTGGATGGTGAAGGTGAGGCAGGGAAACACACTTGCATTTGAACTTCAGGCAACAGCTCATATTTTGCAAGAGAGGTTTATAGAACATGTTGTTGTATTTATTCTGTTCTCTGTGGAAAATGTTGCGAGTAAAAAATGTAATTTATCTCCCTCGGTGATTTCAGGTCTTAATTCTGATCTTTTTCCTTGATTTTTCCTGAAGTCTAGAAGAATTAACTTAATGGGTTTAGTTTTAGTGTAAAGTCTTTCAAATGAACTTGTAAGTCTGTGAAATGACAACCCTTGGTTTTTTAAAAATTTTCACTCCACTTTGTCAAAGTACTTTTTTCCCCCCATATTCTTCTCTTTAGTATATACACCATTCAAGTGGTCGAATCATCACACTGGCTTTAAAGTTTCCCTCACTGTCTCCATGGTCTTACTAAACCTTCAGAATCACAGATCCCAGCTGAAAAGAATATCCTTCGTTTGTTCTTGTGCCCCTCTTTGTCCTATTTCTATCCTTTGTTTTCTCCCCAGAAAGTTCCAGGCTTTATTCAATTATCATTTGCAGAACTGCTACAAATTATGAAATATGATAATAAAAATAGTGCAGAGAAGCTCCTTATGTTTGACATCAAGTGACAGTGGAAAGCCCTCACTCATGTTCAGCTTTGCATTCCACCTCCCAAACTGCTTCTCCTTTGGAGAAGAAGGGCCACATTATTCTGCTCTAGTGCTTTCCACCAAAACTGGGTGTTTCATTCTGATGTTGCTCATTCTGTGTCCCCCTCTCCCCCACCTTACATTTCCTTTGGACAATGGCCTTCTACTGCTGCCTGTGTCCTTCAGGCTGAAGGCTGGTGTCCCCCAGACCCAGCACCTGGGGGCCTTCCCCTGCCCCAGCACTCTTCAACTCCACATCAGTGGGTGGGAATGGCCCAGGGTTTTGGCCAGAACCCTGGTTTTTGGTGACCCAAAACCTGTGATGAAGATGCCATCTATAGTTAAAAGGTTGGGTTGTAGCAGGAGCTGGTGCTCAGGCTGGACTGCATTCAGCCTGTGAAACGTGGTTGATGAGAGTCATGGGCAAAGGCTGGAATCCCTGACTGCAGTGGAGTCAGGGGGAGCAACAAAGGCTCTGATGGCCTTCGGGATGGGGACTTGGAAGCAGCCACGGGGTGGCAATGCAATATCTGCAAAGGTTCTGGTGCCAGGGAAGCCCTAAGCACTCCCTCACAGCTGCCTTTGTCATCTGGATGTTCAGCCTGAGACCTGCTTAATGAGGCTAAGCCAGAAATTGTTTTGACTGAGTGTCTGAGCTGGAATTCTTTGAATAAAATAGTTGTTTTTCTCTGCAGCCTCTGAGAAGCTTGATTATTCCACTAGAGACATTTTGAGACCAATCCCATGAACATATTTTGAGCTTATTAAAAGCCTGTCTTAAAACTGGCGCATACAAGCAGCAATCAATGAAAACTTGGCACTGCTACACTGAACCACATTGTGCTGGCCATAATATTGATGTTTGCTGAATATTTACAGCATTAAAGCAACCGTTCATTTAAAAGAAACAAGTTGGAAAGAGCTTACACTGAAAGCAGTAAGTAAATTATATCAAATACCATATGAGTTTTGATGCAGCATAAGTAAATCATTAAAGCCAGCTAGAGCTGTTTTGATAAAAGATCTGTCTGAGAAGTTCTGCATACAAGATAGTGGATTAACATAGATTTTGGTTGCATAACTTTTTTTTTTTCCTTCCTAAAAAGGTCATTTCCAGAAGGTAAAGTGATTCAGAACTGTGTTGAGCAAATGCACACAAGACACCAAGAGGTTAACTTGGTTTTGTTGTATGAGTGCTACATTTCACCTTGTGGATGGATTCATGTCTGTGTCTAGAATGTCATTGGACTGCTGTGTGTCATAAAACAGGACACAAGTTGTTTTGGCAGGAAGAGTAATTGTGTGCTCAAGAAAATATGGCATTCCCTGATTGGCAAAGGCTCAATGTTTTCTCAGGAATGGAGTGCAGACAAACCTTTTCCCTAGCTCTAATAACAGTGATAAATTGTAGGATAGTTGAAAAATGCAATTTTTTTTGTTTTGTTTTGTCAAACAATAAACCTAAAGCATTTCTACAACATTTTATTACTTTACACATATTTCTAGCTATGCAAGAAAAGCATCCTTTAAAAGTCTTGCTTTAGTCTTGTCTAGTATTTTAGTCTTGAAAGGAAATTCACCTGAAACTGAAAACACTGAAAATGTTACAATCAGCACTTAAAACTGCTGTTTCAAAATGCTTTTTGTACGCACATGTCAAGTGCACTATAATCAGCAAGTAACTGATATCCATGTATGTACCTAGGATAAAGTATCAGCTTTCCCAGATGGAAAATGAAAGGCATAGAGCAAATGAACTATTTTCTCAGGATCATACAGTCAGTCAGTGGCAGAGTCTGGCTTTCAGAATGTTCAAACCCTTGTTTCAACCATTTCACCATTTTTCTCAGTCTCGGGAGTTCCAGATAACTTGCGCCAAATACTGGAATACTTAGGCATTTATGTAGTCTGTAGTATGTAACATTTTCATATTGTTTCTTCTAGACTCCCTTTTAAGTGACCTGGAGAGATGGGAAGAACATCACTGTCTGTGGAGCAGTGAGGTTCAGTTCACTCCTGGGTGAAATATTCCCCTTCTTATGCCTTGTCAGAGGGGAAGGACCAGGCTGTGGAATACCAGATTGAGCATGGAGAGCTGAGGGAGAAGAAGTTGTGTTCATTTCACTCACTAATCAAGAATAATCACAGAAGTTCAAAATTACTATGTTAGCACCATGACAGCATAACAAACATGCATTGTGAGGCAGTTACATAAAATATTTAAGGGAATGCACCTGGCAGTGGCATTTGGTCCCACAAGGAGGGGTAAGTTGGAAATGCATAGATAAATGGATTCCTCCAGCCTTTGTTCCAGGTTTCAGAGTAATAATAGCAATAGCTGACAGTAGGGTTTTTTCACAGCAGGAGATATCCATTTGGTTCTTACAGCTACTGACAATTCTTAGGTGATTTTTGTCGTTACATTTTTTCTAATCCTATTTGAGTACCTGATTTTTATGAGATTAATGGCTCACAGTCTGTGAGACACTTATTTAGGATGCAGGAAGAAGGATGTGTTTGCTAGACACATCTGTGCTCTGCAGTCTAAAATTGCCTCCTGTTGTGAGAGAGATAGACAGAAAGAAGTGACTAGAGTACACTTGAGTTGCTAACAAACTGCTTTGTAACCTTGCCCCTGGAATTTACTAGTTGCCATTTCAAAAAGCAACTTTTGCTGAGCTGTTGTTGGGCTGAATTGTGGTATTTCCTTTTCTACGTGGGGTTGTCAAGAGCTATATGGCTTAAGAACTCTTGTTTTCTCTTGAACGATGCTAGACCTGCAATGAAACATTTTGCTATCCATTGAGGTCTGTTAAAGTGCATTAGAAACCTTTCTAATAGCAAGCTCTTTTTCAGGGAAGTTAATTCATATTTGAATTTATTTCCCCTGGAAGTGAGACACTGACAGCACTGACTAAAAACAAGAATTGTATCAGGCAGGTATTGTGATGGGCTTGCTCTCTTTCAGTCGCATATTGTGTGTCTTTATGGAAGGCATGGAGACATGGAGGTGGTTTTCACCTAATACTGCACCATGATTTGTTGAATGGCTGTGATCTGCACTTTGAAGAACTGGTTCTGACAGCAGGGTCACCTGGAACCCCATGCTCCCAAAGCAAACTCAGTGTTATGAAAGAACTCTGTTGCAGACAAATGTACAGTGAGGTCCAGCAGCACAATGCCTTATTCCTGCTGAAATCTTTAATGGATGAGGAACTAAATGTTCCTACAGAGCTGGGCCCTGATGGCAGAGAATGAATCATAGGATCATCAAGGTTGGACGAGACCTTTAAGATAATGCAGTCCAACTGTCCACCCAGTGGACAGTAACTGTAACCACTGTAACCCCTAAACCACTAAACCACCGTACCCAGCACCACATCCAGATGCCTATTAAACTACTCTGGGGACAGTGACTCCACCCCCACCCTGGGCAACACATTCCAATCCCTGTTATCCATCCTAAGAGTAAATTTCTTCTTTAATACCTAATCTGAATCTCTCCTGTCTCAGTTTAAGGCCATTTCCCCATGTCCTCTCACTGCAGGAACAGTAGGTGGACTAGCCCCCACCTCACTACAGCCTCCTTTCAGGTGGTTGTAAAGAGTGATGAGGTCCCCCCTTAGCCTCCTTTTCTCCAGGCTAAACAAAGCCAGCTCCTTAGCCATTCCTCATAAGGCATGCTTTCTAGTCCTTCCTAGGTCCTTCCTAGCCTTGCTGCCCTTCTCTGGACTCACTCCAGCACCTCAATGTCCTTTGTCAAGTGAGGGGTCCAGCATTCAATGTGTGGTCTCACCAGTGCCAAGAACAGGAGAGTGACCACCAGCTCTGGTCCTGCTGGACACACTATTCCTGATACAGACCAGGATAACATTGTCCCTCTCATCGAACTGGGGACACACTGGATCATACTGAGCCAGCAGTTGACCAACACCCCAAGTCTGTTTCTGCTGCACAGGTCCTGAGCCCCTCATCCCCCAGCCTGTGTCATTGCATGGGATTATGGTCCCAAGTACAGGGCCCAGCACCTGCCTTGTTGAACCTCCTACAGTTGTCCTCAGTCCATTGACCAAGTCTGCCCAGGTCTGTCTGTAGTGCCTCTCTATCCTCAAGCAGATCAAGGCTTGCACCCAACTTAGTGTTGTCTGCAAATTTACTGAGGCTGCACTTGATCCCCAAATCCAGATCATCAATAAATACACTAAACAGGACCAACCCCAAAGCTGAGCTTTGGGGAACCCCACTGATGAGCTGCTGCCAGCTGGATGTAACGCCATTTACCACCACTCTCCGGGTCCAGGGCCCAACCAGTTTTTTACCCATCAAAAAAAGAGGAAACAAGCTGGGTATGGGAGAACCGTTCCATCTGTGCTTGTTCATTAGCTCCCAGTGCATGTTTTTCAGACTGCAAGCCACAAAAAATTAAGCAAAATCTTTATCATAACTATTTCACCATATTCTGCACCTGCAAAGGGTTGTGAAACAGGAGGATCAGGAGATTTCTGCTTTTTCCAGCTCATTTCAGACTGAAGTCTGAAGTTGCTGCTGTGACTGTAGTGCATGGTAGGGTTCCCTTGGCTGTCTCAGAGAGCAGCAGCCATCCAGCATCCGTGATATGGCACCAGGCTGCAGTGGAAACCTACACAAAATTAGATGTGGCCCTCTTGATGAATGCTCGTTTTCATCATCTACCAGAACCACTGGCAGCAGATCATCAGGACATCAGTCCCATCTGCAGTGATGCACAGGATTTGCAGAGAGCTTTTCCAGCTACCATACTGATTTACAGACTCTGAATTACTCTGATGAATTGGGCCATCTGTTCCTTTCCAGAAAGCAGGCACAGATTATTAAGACTGCACCATATTTACAGTTTTCAGAAGAAAAGGGGTCAACTCTCAAACTTGTGCTACTAGGCCACTGCTTAGAAGACCTGAATAATTTAAAATCAAGGAATGTCCTGAACACCCTGGGATATGTGTTTTCTTTTCTTACAGTCATAGTTTTGCAGCCCTCTGTAAAAAGCAACTTGATTTAGTCCCTGAGATCAGTATAAATATGACACATCTGATGCTTCATGCTATTCTCAACACCCATCCTAAAAGGCATTGGTGCTGCCCTCTGATAATGCTTTCTGGGTGACACAGTGGGACTGCCAAAATATTTCCAGAGCATACTGATCAAAGTTCAATAATCCAGCATAGTGGGCCTGGATATATGACTATATTTGAAAGAGAATAACAAAATAGTTGCAGATGCATTTATTTTTAGTGGTGTTTAATTTGATCTGGTCATGGGCATGTGCAGTCAATACACAAAACCAAAACAGGATCCAAGTTACTGAACTCCAGATTACCGAAGAAAAGTAAAGAAAACTTGTAAACAAGGAGGGAGAATGTATAAATATTGTTGACGAGAAAAACAGAGCTTTACATTGAAGTCTACTAGCAGATGACCTGCCCCATAAAGTGCTTGAAACCCATGTAAGAGAGCTGGTGGCTGCAGTGGTTAATTGAATACCAGCCCAACAGCAGAGGAGGTAGTTCTCTTGGTCAGGCAGAATATCCCAGCCTGGCAGGGACAACCTCATGAGCAGAGCCTTAGCAGTTCATTTTTCACTGCAGTGATTTTCAGAATTCATATGCTGACCAGCTGTTCATATTGCATAGCCTCCCAGGCATCTGGGGATGTTGATCAAGTCAGAAGAGTGAGAGCAACACAGTGATATCCAAATAGTGAAAAAAAGCTGCTGGAGTGGGTAACACACACCCTACCCTCTCTCCCCACTTTTAACATTTTTTATTTGACTATTCCAAGGAACAATTTTCCCCCCAAAAGAGACCATATTTGATTATGGTTGACTTATACCTGGCAAATGTTTCACCCCTTCCAAGCAGTGTTTTTTCCAATTATTCTTTTGTTGATTGCAAAAGCATCAGTGAGGATTTGTAGATGTGGCAGTTTACCGAGTGGATGAATACAGCCTGATAAGCTCCAGCATTTTGATTATGTAGGATGAAGAAGGGTTTAAGAGGTAGCTGACTAATCAGCAAGAAACAAACTTTCCAAGTTTTTGAGCACAAAAGCCCTGTTGTAGTCTGAAGGAGACCAAATGCTTCCAGGGTAGGTTCCAAGTGGGGTGGAAGGGAAGAGTGGGAAACTTTCCTTTTTGGGATACATACAATTTCCTCTTTTACATTCGTAATACAATTGGGGTAATTGAACTGGATGTGTGCTCTGTTTTCCTCCATAATGATCCCATTCCTACACTGAGATAAACTACAGGCTTTAGGTCTCATAGTTAGTCCCCTTGGAAACCAGATTATTTCCTTTTAAAATAGAGCACACCAATTATCCTCTAAATAGTTTTGATTATTGTTCTTACCCACATAGCAACAAAAGATGTATTATCCACTCCATCATGTACAGTTGAGCTTCACCCTCAGAGGATACTGGCAGATGTGTGTGAAGGACTTATGAAATGGCCTCCTTCAGCCACATATTCGAGCAGCACAGAAAAGGTGGTGAGCGATGTGTTTGGTATATCAGTAGTGGTTACACATACGTAGATCTTCTGTTTATGTATCCACTCAGAATTACTGGTGGAGAAATAAATAATTCCTCCTGATACTGATGGTTGATACATTAAAAAATGCTTTCTTTAGTGTTAGCTCACATATTGTGGGGCATCTCAGAAGATATTAGAAGTATCTCAGAAGTTACTAATTATTTCGTTTGTGAAGGTATTCATTACGCTAGGCACTATAGATATACACAGAAAATAAAGCCCTACCCCAGAGACTGATAGTCTAATTCCTAAACATTTCTGTCTTTTGTGCTTTTCAGAGCAATAACATGAATGCAAGGATCAAACATATAGACTTTTATCTTTCATGGGAAGCCTTTCAGTCTTCCATATAAAATGCACCCTTTTTAAAGGTGTCCTGCCTTCCTTTGGAAAATACTTTGGAGATCAAGCAACACAGCAGGAATGGAATCAGCTTATAAAAGTGTAACTCTGTTTTCTTCCTCATTACCTGTTTCAAGGTGTTTAGTCTGCATTGCAATGGCTAAAATAACATTACTAAGAAAAGATCCAGTGGGTCTGTGTTAAGATGCACCCTGTTACACATTGGCCAACAGACAGTGAAGTCTGAGCTCCAATTTGGCAGTGCTGTCTCCTCCCTCTTTGTTTAAGCCATAAAACCACAGTTTGTGTTGGAGGGGACCTTAAAGATCATCATTCCAACCCTGCTGCCATGGACAGGGGCACCTTCAAGCACTACGAGCTTCATAAAACATTTGAGAGTTCAGTGATGCTGTTGCTGAGCTAATCTTTTTGCCGTTGAAGTTGTGGTGAGAATAATTGGTGCTGGGGGTAGGAAAAAGGAGTTCCTCACTGGCTAAAAACGGAGTCCTGAAAGCTTCTTCCAGAGCTTGTGAAAAAAGACATTGAGTGTTCACCTCCAGGAATAACCATATGTAACAAATTTCTCTCTCTTTGGGGTACTTATTTCTGATAAGACCCAGTTCTGAGTGCTGTCAGCAGTGCAGCGAGTATCTTTGCCCCCGCCCCCCAATCCTTTACTGTTCACTTTCTGTGACAGTGGTGGACAAGCTGTATGGAGCTCGATCAGTTACTCTCATGAAAAGGTCTTTATTTGCACAGAACAGGCTCTTTCCCTGCACTGTCATTTTCATATTCAGCAGATGATTAACTTGTCTGGCTGCTTTTCTGACCCTGCTGACCTCCTCTCTTCCAGGTGAACTGCCGCAGCTGCCACGTGAAAGCAGCCTGCTAATCTCCATCAAAAGAGCTCAATTAGGGAAATGTGGTTAAAATGGCAAATGCAGAAGTGAGAGAGAACGTGTTTGTGTGTGAATATGGCATTATACATCAGAGGCCTACAAAAGACTGAGGCGATAATTGCCTGTCTAAAAACCTGGCAAATATTTTAATGCAGCCTGTGCCCTCACGTGGCACTGTCTGCCTCACTCGATGACAAGTACTGCTCTTGATTCGTCTCAGCCGTGTTCCCTTGGCTCGTTTCTTACTGTCATTTGAAACCTAGCTAACATGAGAATGAATGGGCAGATCATTACAGTAAGCATTAATTACCTGCAAGGAATACCTGGGTATTCTGTTCACCAATCTTAGTGTGATTTTTTTTTAGCCTTGCACATTTCCTAAAAGCAGTTAGAGTTGTTTTTAAAACACTATTGACTTTAGTCTCCTTGAGATGTGTTGATTTTTCTTACAGTCCCCTCTACTGTTTTTCAAGGTACTGTAAACGTCCCCAGGGTAATTGTGAAATGACCAGAAGTGCTTATTGAGCTCTTTCCCTTTAATTACCATCAAAAATTCCAGTCTACATTCTGAAACTGTTTTCCTCTGTACACATGTGGCAACCTGCTTTTTTTGCCCAATAGACAGATTCAGAGTGGCATCTTACTTCTTTGGAGCATATCAAACAGCACTCAGTCCAAACATGTATCTTGAGACATAAAAAGCTGTCTGGGTTAAATTAAAATTACATTTAAAAATGGGGAAGGGAAAATGATTTTAAAGAAGGGTGGTGAAAATACAGTGACTAGTAGGGAGAATACCTTTTTTCTAACTAATTAAGCAAACTATTCTGCCTTTGAAATTTTCACGTTGGAAAGCGCTGTTTGGGATAGGATTGTGTAGTATATAAATAATTTTACTCCAGAAAGGATAATTCAGGTGTTTGGTTATAGACTTTTCAGTGGCTACTGCTCAGAAGATGCTGCTCTAAGATAACAATCTGCAACCTGTTCTGAATCCCATAGTTGTTTCTTCTTCTTCTTTAGGAAGAACACATGCTGTCAGCTTGTGTCATATGCACCTTATTATCCAAATTTGCTCCTCTATCAGTAGTCATAACACTTTGCAAGGTCTGGAACTCTTTATCTTTTTCTCTCTCAGAGAGAAAGGATGAACTGGGTATTTCTTAGATAGTGTAGGACATGAAAGACATTATTGGTAGTGCAGAGGGAGATTACATTTTGTCTACTTAGGATGGAAATCTTTTAAGTGGATACATGTCTTGCAGTCTAAAATGACTCCTGACATTCCCTGAGCACACTGCAGTGGGAAAAGAGCAAGGCAAGGATGTGTCATTTTCTCCTGCTTGTTGGTCAGAAGTCTGTTAGCAGGGCCATGTGATGGTCAAATTCCATTTGGGTGTTAGGATTGCACTGTGGTGCAGGTAAGCAAATGCACATGGATAACTAAGGGGCTTTCTTAGTTAGTAGATACACTGAAAATACCGATGCACACATAGCCAAGTTTTATTAACTAAAATGTTAACTACCAAACATTTAGATCTATCTAATTTGTATGCACAAATTACCAAAAAGTCAAATTAGTTTAGCAAGACCCTCCTCTCATTAAAATCAATTTTTTCAAGACTTTTTTTTGTTTCAAAATAATGTTTCACTTAGACGTGTATAATGGGGAGTAAAAAACACCTAGGAAAAAAGCTATAGAAAACATAAAATTAAAACCAGAAGTCTTTAAGTATAAAAATTTTTTCTGGGAAATGAAAAAAAAGAAAAAAAGGCTTTTCAGATCAACCTAGAATTCAGTTATATTCAATACTTCGTGTTCAACCACAATACACCTTTCTGTAGTAAAAGAGTAGAACTAAGAGACCTGTGCTACTGCTGTGTGAAAAGGTTTGAGGTAGATTGAAATAGTTTCTCGTAAATACTGAAAGTGGTCTAATCATGTCAGAATAGGAAGATATTCTGGCTAATTTACACTGCTTCCTTTTATCTTGCTTGACTCAAGTTAGGTGCTCCTTTGTTGGTCAGGTGCAAATTGCTTTGGATCAATTGTTTTAAAGATCAAAAAATGTTTGCTCTTACTTCTTCTTTTAGGTAATGAAACAACTTCTTCCTTTCTCTTGCAAGAATTTGATCCAGCAGTTTCTTTTTTCCCCAGTAAGACTAATTCCAATTAATTTTCCTTTTCATTTTAGCCTGTCAGTTCAGTAGTCTGAGCACAGAGAGAGATCTTTATGAAATGTCTAACACATTTAGCATCTTAAATCTGAATATTTCCTAAAGAACTACAAAAAGAAAAGCTTTTCATAGCAAGTATTTTGTTTTACCTCCAGGTGAGCTATTTCACAGATCCCACATACCTAATAGGCCCTTCATATCTTTCACTCCATTTGCTCTCCTGGTAGAAATTCAAGTAGAATAATGTGGGAACAGAACAAGACAAAAGATTGATGAATGAGGTAATACAAGCTGTTCCTGAAATCTCAAATGCAGCTGAAGCCAGGGAAAACAACACAACTTTGTACATGATGTGCATTACTTTCAGTGTTCTGAGGCATATTTCTAAAGTTTACGTGAGCATCTCAAATATGTAGCATGAGAAAAGTTGCTTTCTGGAGGAGTAATTTATATGGAGAGACATTACTATTCGTTTTGAATATTTGTTTTGGTCTGCAATATCCCTTTGACTCCTATGAGGTTCAACTTGGATATTTATTTTCAATTTAAATAACTTCTACCCTCAGACAAGTTGTGACTCATGCTGTCATGTTTTGCAGCTAAGAAAGTAGTTGACAAACTGTGTAAAAACCTCTCCAATATTATTTACCATCACAGAAATCATGCATGATGAGGAGAAAAAGAAGCACACCGCAAGGTTTTGAGTGCCATCTCTGTGGTGCAAGTAAAGCCTGTTACTGGGCAAACTGCTCTTCCAGGGTAAACATCATCCCTCCTCCACCTTCTCTGAAGTGCCTCTGAAGTCTTGGAACTGATCTGGTCCATGGTAGAGTTTTCCTGACCCTGTGCAAAAGAAACAGTGTTGAAGGGACTTCAAGAAGAAGGCTGGTCTCATCTCATCACAAGATAATGTCAGCTATATTTACATATATTTAGGTCACTAGCTTCATCTAGGACTTCAATACCCCCAGCAAAGATGATCCCAAGAGCTATCAAAGGGAGTTACTCCTATGCTTCAGTGTGTTGCTTCTAGAAGGTTCATTTTACTAGTGTCTGACCTGATTCTTCCTTCCATTTAAACATATTATGTCTTGTCCCATCTGACAAGTAAATAAAGAAAAGAAGCTGCTTCTTTTGCAGCAGTCTTTCATGTACTTTGAAGTTATGATGTTCCCTTTTCATCTTTTCACGTCAAGGATGAGAAGCCCCAAGATAACCTTTTCTTTTTTTGCCCTGAGTACCAAACTGTATTCATTCACTGAAGTCTTCTTCCAGTTGCCACATGCTTGTTGAAGTTCTCACATTTGTGGCTGCAAATTCACATAAACGTGACAGAGACTTCAGACAGAATAAGCCTCACCTGAAAACCACTGTCAGCTGAATGCAGACTTTTGAGAAGCTCCAATCTGAGACTTTAGTTCTGTTTCTCTCTGGAAACCATCTATACTTCAAGAGTTTTCTGAAGTGTTGATTTCTTCCAGGAGGTACCCTATCTCAGACAACAGTAGCTCAGATATTCAAAGAGAGCTCTGGCACTGTGAGGCACTCTAGTGTCCTTCTGCTCTGACAACGTGATCCCGTCTCATCACAGAAATTTCAGGAAAATGTCAGAGATTTTGATTTTTTAATCGCAAAAGGGCACTACTACATAAAATGTCTTTTGGAGTACAGGGAACAAATTTCATTTTTGAAAGTTTAAGGTGTAAGTGGTTGACCCCTGGGAAATAAGCGTACTGCTTCGCTTGCTGCTTTAATGAAGGTCCTCTGCCGCAGAACATGAAGTTCTTTGTGGAGTTTGCTTTGTAATATTGACTTACTTACCTGGGCTGGCAAGGAGCTCCTATCTCTCCTTCAAAAGTCACATTAACTGCTTCGCTGCTGCCCAGCATGAGGTGATGCTGATGCTGTAATTTGCAGCAGTAAGACAGACTGGGGGTTGGCCAGGCTACTCTCCCTCTTTGCGGCTAGCCAGGAAACTCAGAGACATGCCTGCTTGATCCCAACTTCCTGGGCTGCACTACTTGTCCTTAGTTACACATTCTGGCCATCAGATCAATTCCTATAAATGTGTGTTATCCCCGATACACAGCTGTTGCAAAGGAAAAATATACAGATCAGATCGAGCACCTATTACACTTCTGCTCAATACTGTGTAACAAGATTGATGACTCTTTCAGTTCCCAGTCCTGCTCCTGTGGAAGTCAATACATTCATTGCCAATATGAACAGGAGCAGCTCCCTATTTCAATAAAACACAACCTCCACAAATGTACCTCCCTCTATTCTTTGCTCCCAAGGAGGTCCTCAATGCCCTTGCAGACTGTCACACTTCCCTAAGTAAGCATGAACTTAATGCCCCCTGCAAGGAGGGAAACACAAGATTGCAGAACCACAGGCAGTAAGATGTTGCCAAAGTGTTCAGGCTGGGCAGCAAACTGGAACAGAGTGCTTTGCTGAGCCTGTTTGTGCATGCACTGAGCTCGCCTAACTTATCTGTTAATTGCTTTGACCTGTTTGTTTACTTCCTGCTCAGGAATCTCAGAATTTGCTGTGCTCAAAATGACTTCTGGATTGCAGCCCTGAGCAAACATTGACTTAACCTTTTCCGTTAATCTGTGTCAATATTTCCAGTCTATTCATATGCATGTGCTATTGCACTGGATAAACCAGAGTTGTGTTGAAAACTAATGCTCTTTTATTTATCTGGAGGTATTGTATTGTGCAGGTACACAAAGCACCCACATGAACGTCTTTAATAAAAAGCTTAACCCTTATCAAACATAGAGCATGCACCCATGGAGCACTGGGCTGGAACAACTCCAGTTTAGAAAGCTTTTCTGCTCCTTGTCAGTGCTCTCCTCACTCCATCACCTCTGACAACCAGAGCACTAGGTACTGGTAGGGTTGATCCTCATTTCCCAGCAGCAGCAAGCCAGAAAACAGGAAGATACTTTCAGAGAGTTCTGCTTGGGACACGACCTTCACCCTTGGGTTGTACAATTAGATGAGTGTTTAAAGGACACCCTAAAATTGACCAATACGCGTTTTGGGAACAACACCAGCAGTGAGTGGTGCCATCAGAACTGTTAGGATCAATAGAGTGTTCAGGCCCTTACAGCAGCATTTTGTGTTATGTGAGCTGGGAGCAGAATGGAAAATGAAAGTCAGTTAGAAATACCTGTTTTTTTTTATTTGAGATGACAAAAACAATTATTTTGCTGCTGATACCCAGCATGGCTCTTTATTCTGCTTAATTCTGCATACCTAACTTATTGCTTAAGAGATATAATATTTCTCAAAGGGCCATTTTATGAAGTACTTTTGGGACTCTTTAATCTAAAGGGGACTTTGTAAAAACAAACTTTGATCCAACTTGTTTGATCTAAAAGCCAGCTGAGCTAGGTAAAAGATGAAGAGATGTTTGTGCACTGGCTGCCTATTTGAATAATTCTTTCCTTAAGTAGTCAAAGGTTCAACACAGTTCAAACTAATCACAGTATTTCTTTTTCATGGGTGATAATTAGAAATTTTCCTATTTGTAAGTTACATGGTTCTTTCCTATGCAACATTTGTCAGATTAGCGTTTAAGTCAAACTTTAAACTGCCATTTTCTAACTATGTGGAGGTCTTGATTTGGATGTGGCATTTTGGTTTTGTTTTTAATGAGCTGGTATTGACTATTGTTTTATTTTTCTTAACTTCTACAGCCCAGCAAGCATACTACATTACTCAAGTCCAGGGCTGGACGGAGGACTGCATGCCCAAGAGACACAAACGGAAAAATCATTAAAAAAACCCCTTGTTTTCAGACTCTTAAGTACACTGTGGGGAAACCACTGGAAGGGTGAGGGCTTGGAGATGATTTTCCAGAGAACAAGTCTTGTACCAAATATACCTGTTGGATTAGGTAGAAATGGGAATTTGGGGAGAATTTTGTTTCTCCACCAAAAAACTGAACTGCCTGGGCACATAGGCAGAAGCTGAATTTTCTCCAGTGATCAGACAGAATATATCTAGACAGATGACAACAAGCAGTACTCGTGACATGATTCATGTCCACCCACCTGCAAAATAAATAGGCTTAGCACCTAAAATCAGTGAAAATAATTTATTTTATTAGTTAGTTCAGAAATTTATCATAATTTTCTTTTCTTGTCAGCTCCCTGAAAAGGTGTGCAACTGATCTCTTAGGTTTTTGGTTTTTTAAAATCTTTCTTACACATAGTGCAACATATTTTATCTTTTACAGTAGTTCTCAGTATTGAACAAAATGGGTTTAGGTCTGAAGAGAATGAGTAAGGTTTTAGGACCTGCCTTGAGGGGAGATTTTGTTTCAGTTTATGAGTTTGTGGCTGTAGGATGGACAAACTAAGCAGCATCTCAGAGTATTTTTGCAGACTCTGTGACTGAACAAGAAGCATATTTCACCAGTCTAAACCTAGTTCTTGTACAGTCTTATTCAGCCAAAGAAGCATTTGGGACCCTAAAGTAGGACAGCTTTTTGGTAAGACTGTTTTGAGTTGGAAATTGGAAGCTGAAATCAGACACAAAATGTTTGTCTTTGCTCAGACATCCAATTGAGAAAGTTTAAATGCAGCTTCCCTTTGTTTAAAAAGCAAAGCACATGAATCAAGCCTTTTACTTAAATCTTCCAGCTTTCTCTGAGAAACGATATCCCTTTCAATGAGCCTCAGGCATTCCCACTTGACTCAGGTTAATGCATTTGGTCTCTATAGAAACAGCAGCAGATCCCACATGTAACTTGGAAAGGTCACCTCACTTTTGTACAAAAGCTCACATTGTCTCTTCCTTCTGTTTCATAAAATAGCAGTAAAAGGAAGCAAAAGGCAATGCACTATACTCATCCAGAGTCTCAGGGCTCTTCTCCTCTTGCAGACGCTGATGAAAGAGCAGGCCCTTCAGTGCTTGTGCTTGCTGACCATCCTGGGTCAAAAGGAAACACGAGCTTTTAAATACAAACTAAATAATACCATTGAGCTGGCAGGAAATTCAAACTGTCCTGAACTGTCTGGGAGCCAGCAAAGCTAATGAGCTGTACCATTTCCAAATGGGCTGTTGGTAACACCATCTGAGAGCTTGTGTACATACACAGTTGTGCAGGTTTGCCTCAAAGCATAATTCAAAATGGATTTAATTAAACAAGAGAAAAAAATAATATGGAAACTTAAATAGATATCAAGCAAGCTTATTTCAATTTGATTAAGAGAGCAGTTTAAACTGAAGCATGATAATCCTCTCTTAAATAGAGCAGAGCTGTCTTTTATCAGGGGTTTTCTAGTGGTTTAGCTGCTCTTGGTTTAAAAAACAATTGAAGTTAAAGGTAGTCTGTAAGTCAGTTCCCAACCTCACCATCATGTCTGCTGTACAAATGATGAACATTTTGGCACATGATCAGTGACACACAGAGAAGAGTGTTTGAAGGTATCAAAGAAACATACCTGTAAAGAGAGAGAGCCTTTTCATAGGAAAATGAAGTACTGGAAAGAAAAAAAACAAACAACTTCCTGAATTTTTTTGTGTTCTAATGTTGAGTTACACAACCTTTAGAGCAAGGAGTATTGTTCTTTGGAGGGAGAAATGTAGGCAAGAGAGCTTTGCTTTATGTGCAGAGACATTTCACAAACAAGTCCTGTGCAAGCAAAGTGATGATTAGTCAGGAGGGTAACTCCAGGCCATAGCCACAGCCAGGCAGTCCTGGGCCATCCCAGCCAGCCCACCACTCCCATCCAGATTTTCTCTCTGAGGCTGTGGGTTACAAGATTCATGCAAACACCATCCATACTCTTTCACAGTGCCTTCCTTACGCAGCTGCTTTCTGCACTGTGGTATTCAGGGCAAAAGTGAAGCTTTACTGCTCGTGCGTGCATTTATTGAGTGCATCGGTTGATGCTGAGAGTGGCTGTGTTCCCCTGAAAGCAGTCACTTAAAACAGGATGTGTGCTTTACACATAAAAGGCTAACAACAAGATCAGCTCTCTATTTGATAACAACTCAGACCTTTTGTGTGCAAAATTCCCATGACTGGGTGCTACCAGCAAGTTACTGGGATTTTATTGTCTGCCCAGAGGAATGAGCAGTTGCATGGAGACAGAACTACTCTTGGGACCTGGGCACACAGCAAGTGACTCTGGCTGATGCACATCTTCAGCTCCTATTATGTTATTTGCCTGCTTTGTAGGTTGTGCAACACTAGTTCTTTGCATTTCAGCCCAAGCTTCTTGCAAAAGGATGCTGCTGGAGTCTAGCCAGCCAAGTCCCTTCAAAAGAAATTTGCTTAGAAGTCTATAGTTATAATGTAAATTCATCTTCAGTTTATCTCAAACCCATTAATGTCTTAACAAAGTATTGTTTATATGAAAGCAGAGAATATTACAGGGCATCTTTCAACTTTCTGGCTACCTCTCTGCTGCCCAGAGAGGGCAACAAATTGAACTAGGACTCCACAGAGACTGCCTGCAGTCACAAATGTGAATAATACCAAGCTTAAAAGGCTGCTAAGTGCAGGTGAGACCTTCAGATGCCACTGTAGCACTTACTGCTGTAAATCGAAGCAACAAGAAGTGCTTCAGAAGCATAGTTCATAAGGGGCTATGTTCTAACACCAGATTTCATGTACTTTTTCCATTAGTTTTCACAAGAACCAAGAACTTACATCTCTGAGGGCCAAATTTGGAACTAAATGGAAGTTCCCCGTATTTTTCAATGCAGATGCTGAAGTGCATGAGATCTGGTAGCATCCTGATAAAGCTATATTGTTAGTAGCATGTACCATTTTAACCTAGTATTTCTCAAGATAGAGCTGAGGTGTGTCATGCATTCATAAGACACATTTGTCTAATCCTGAAGTGGAGTCAGCTTGATTATTTTCCGTAAGTGCTCTACTAAAAGAAGCATCAGATATAACTAGGGAGATGTGACACTGCTCCTCAGTTATCTTCACCGTCACAATAAAACTCCTGTCTTTATACTGAGTTATTCCTTATATTCATATTAATTGAACCTCCTTCTTGTTGAACACTCTCCACCATTTTTTCCTAACTTAAAAAACAGAAGGGCATGCTTTTTTTCTGCTATTCCAGCTCAGCCTGTGTCCAGATAAATAAATGCCTTGTGTGCATCTGCAGACATCTCCTGGTTGTCAGTTCTTTATCCATTCACCTAGAGCTGATGCCCTGGAAGACACATGTTCTTTGCCCCAGATATTTCTAAGATGGGAATAATCAGACATTGTGTAACAGGAATCCAGCTCTGCTCCAAGCAGTATGTTCCAAGTTAGAAAGATTTTATTTCTCTTCGAGGAGCTCTGCTTGCACAATGTAAAGTAAATAGCTGCTCTCATCTGTGGAAGATTTAGCAGGAGAGAGGAAAGGATCAATGCCAGCTCTGTCTGTAAGACATTAGTGCACTCAGAGTGCCTGCAATAAATTTTTAACCTTTTCCAGCTTCCCTGGGGATGGGCAGGTATTCAAAAATATCAGCACCCTCAGCCTAAAGCTTCACTTTGCAAACCAAAATGAATGAGATGTTTAGCAAACCACTGATAGATAAATCATAACGTTCTCCTTTACTAGACAAATAACATATTTTCTTAAACAAACAGTAGAGAGGCTATCACTTTTAGTGTGAGTCAGAGTTTAATGTGAAGGACTATCTGATTTTACAAAGAGATGAAATTTCCCATTAATTCCATTCTTATTTAAAATTAATCCCCATGGAAGTCTGTGATGACCGAGGCAGGTTTGAATCTAGCGTACTTTGAACATCAAGTAGCTTGTGAGTACAGCAGCAGTACCGCTGCAGAGTTGCCTGTCTGTATTCTCCTCATTCCTTGGAAAGGTCTGTGTCCCTGACAAGACACGGTGCCATGGTGGGTGCCCAGACCAGTTCTGAAGTGAACTGGCTCAGGCCTGCAGTGTGGTGTCACGCTGCCTGGTGCTGCTCACAGACAAACACCGCCACAGAGCGTGCGGGTGGGAACAGGTCACCTTGTGCAACAGCCTGCAAGGTGCTGTCAAGGCTTAGACGTCCTGCAGGGAACTTCAGCTTTTTAAGCACAAAAGGTGCTCTTTCATTTGACTTCTGCAGACAGAGGGGATACCTTGGTGAGGTAGGGGCTTGGAGCCCCTGTTTGGCACATGTGTGACATGAGAGCTAAAGGGGCTAGAAGAGATTTTGCTTGTAGTAAAAGCTTATAGAGAAAGGCAGAAGATGCAGGATGAGGGAGGTCACTGCTGCAGGCTGTTGGCAGTGCCCAAGAAGAAACATTAGAAACTTAGATCAGCTTAAACAAAGACTGACAGTCATAGGTTGGAGGAGGGAAGGACAGAGAAGGTTAGAAATCTCTCTAATTATACCCTAGCCATTACACATTACCAATCCCTCAGTTCTGGAAATAGCCACATAAAACCTAATGTAGACACCTCTAAATAAGTGTCTGACCAGCAAGAATCCTTCAACGCTGATAGCTGAATTCTGACTATTTTTTGCACTTATCTCCCTTACTGTCTTCTTGCATGAGGATTTTAGATCACTTGTAAATAAAAAGTCCTCTTGAAAGCTTTCAGGGTGAAAGGTAGTATACTACATCTTTCCAAAGATAAATTGGATATACTGTTGAGCTTTAAAATTTTAGATTATAGAAGTTACATGTATATATACATATCTATCTATCTATCTATCTATCTATCTATCTATCTATCTATCTATCTATCTATCTATCTATCTATCTATCT